>PVKZ01004495.1:0-80936 GCA_004027375.1 Macroglossus sobrinus | reverse complement strand
AGGAGGAGGAGGAGGAGGAGGGCGGCGGGCTCCAGAAGCCAGGCAGCCCCGGCGGCAGGGTCGAGATCTGTTCGTGGTGCTGAAGCGAGCGAGCCCCGCAGCCCTGCGAGGTCCCCAGCAGCTGGGTTGCACACAGGCTGCTGCGGCCGCTTGGCACGCGAGCCGTGCCTCGCCGCGGGTCCTGGAGGGGCCCGTCCTCCGCTAAGCGCGCATGCACACCGAGTCACCGGGCCGGGAAGAGGGGAGCCCAAGCCCGCGCGGCCCGGACCGAGCAGGGGCACCGGCGGGGAGGGGGTGACCGGGAGAGTCCCCGTTTGTTTGCGCTGATTATGTATGCATGAGTGGCTGCCCTGTGCATGCACACGAAGGCACGCGCGCGCGCGCACACACACACACGCGCGCACACACACACACACACACACACACGCACACCCGTGTTTGTGCCCACCGAGGAGCCCACCTCGCTGCCAGGCCACCAGCGAGATGTGCTGTCAAATCTAGCATGCCTACTGTTTCATAAACTTTAAGGAAAAAGGCCACACAGAACACGATCCCACCGCTACTTGCTAGGAATCTCTACATCGGCCTGGCCACACGCGCACGCCCGCCCACGCAGGCACACACACACACACACACACACGGGCACACACGCGCGCGCACACACGAGCCCCGCACGCCGATGTGCACACATGTGCCAGGGAGCACAGCCTTACCTTGCGAGGAGAGCCCGTGCTGCACACACGACACGGAAAAGAAAACAAATCCGACATACGCCCAAAGGATCCCCATCATTCCCAGAGAGGGAGGGGGGTCACATCAGTATCCAAGAGCCCCCAAAAAGCCCTAAAAGAAAGGAAGGCGGACGTGTCAGAGGCGGCGTGTCAGAGCCCCGGGCGCGACGCTGCCAGCATCCCGCTGCGGCGCGGCGCGGCGGGCACGGGCTGCGGGGCGCGGGCGCCGCGCGCGAGGCTCGGGGCCGGCGGGCCGGGGGTCGGGGCGCCCCGGGCGTCCGGAGGCGGGTGGCCGCGCTGCGAGCGTCTCGGGCGCCCGGCCGCCTGCGCGCCGCTACCTGGCAGCCCGGCCCACGTCAGCGGCTGCGGGGCTTGCGTGAGCCCTGCCCTCCCTGCACGCCGCGCCGGCTCGGGGCGCGGGACTGGGCCGGGGGCGCGCGGAGGACTCGGCGGGCGCGCGGCGCCGCAACTTTCCCTCTGATGGCTGCGTTGCTGCCCTTAACTGTCTGCGCGCCGGGCGGCCCCGCACCTGCCCGGAGCTCGGGCGCGCGGCCCGCGGGGGCGCGCGGCGCGCGGGCTGCTCTGCGGGTCCTCGAGGGGGGCGCGGGGGGGGGGGGCCGCAGCCTTTAACTGTACCCAGACCCCCCGCCACCCTCCCCCCGCCACCTCCCCCCCTACCTCCCCCCGCCACCTCCCCCCCCCGCCACCTCCCGCATCGATGGAATCTTCCCTGCCTGGGCGGCCAGGGGACCACGCCGCTGTGGGACTGCGCCGCGGCGACGCCGGGGCGCGGGGCTCGGGCTGCGGGCAGGAAGGGCACGGGCGAAGGAGACCGCTCCGGGGGCGCGCGACGCGGCCACCAGAGGGGAACGTGGCTTACCCGGTTCTTAACTGCCCTGCCGGCCGGGTCACATGGCGTCACTTGGCGCGGACGCGCGGCTCCCCGGCCTCGGCCCGGAGAGAAGCCTCGCAGCGGCCGCGCACCCCTCCAGCTGGCGAGCGGAACGCGCGAGAAGTCCGGAAAAGTCACGGATCGAGAGAATTTTCCAGAAGGAGAGACCCACCTACTACGTTCACTTTTATTTATTATGTTTTTCTAAATGTGTACACCCCTCCGCCTTCCCTGCGTCCGTCTCCTGTCTCCTGGAGCAGGGGAGGGGGTTCAAATACCGTTAAAGTCTTCACGGCGTGATCTGTCTTCGGTCTGTTTACTTGCTTTTCTTTTGCATAACACCGTCATTATTTAACGTGACCTCGGATGATAGGAGTTAGGGATATTGTTTCGGGAATAATACAGAGCACAGTACGCTTTAGGATCTGGAACAGCCTAGTTACCTGCCCTGGAGAAGGTTTGAGATGTATATTCTATTTCTTATTAAGAATTAAAACACTATCTATCACGTTAAAGGCTCTATTTGTCCTTATGAAGGCCAGCCATTAGTCAGTGAATTTAAATCTTTTTAACAAAATTAAAATCGTTTGCCATCTCAGCGGAGTGCTGGATATTTCATTCCCATTCTTATTTCTATGCAACTATACCAGAAATCTTAACTATTATTTGGAAATATGACTCGGTCTTAATAATGCTGTCAGGAAACCAATGGAGTATATGCATTTTCCTTTCACTCACTGAGAATTTGTACTTGGCTAATTTCTTCACTGACCAGAAAAAATTAACCTTAGCATAGCTGTTGCATTTTTAAACCACTATCCTTCTACTGCTGAACGTGGCTTAAGAGATCAGAAAACTAAGTCACAATAATTTCATGGCAATAGTATTTATTTTCTGAACATGTATTTATTTTTCACTGTGGGGAGAGGCAGGGTATGAGATTTGGAGCAAGTTGTGGGGATTTTTCATACGTGTTCATGTGTAGGCCAACAAGACTCTCTATCCTTCTTGTACTGAGCAAAGGGTTCTGAAGCATGTCATTCCAAAAAAACAAGTCTCTTTATGCCCAAACACTCTCTCCTGGAGAATGTGTTCAGATGATAGAAGCAAATCCAAGTGAATACATCTACCCCACACTGAACATTATTTGGGGAATAAACCAAACTTTCCAGGTATTAGATCCTCAGAGGGTAGTCATCTCCAGCTTTAAATGCTATGCCTCACTGGGCATGCTCAATGTTTATCCTGAGGGTTTAGCTTTATCTGAACATTCCACATGAACATGTGATTAATATGTCATGAACATGACCTGGCTTCAAGGTCATCTGCTGGTAGAACAGTTTCTCATAAAGGAAAAGGGCATCCATTTTAAGCAAGGGAAGTTCTGAATTAATTTAGCAGAGCATTTCAACTGCTTTGAAGAGGAGCTTGATCAGTGTAAATGCAAAAATGTAATAAAAATAAGTTTAAAAAATGTGAAAAATAAAGTGCATGTAAGGCTTTTACGGCCTAGATGAACCATCAAACCCTTTAAATAGAAAGTTATAGCATTTAAGCAACTAGGGAAAAGGAAGGAAAGAAGGAAGAAAGGAAGGAAGGAAGGAAGGAAGAAAGGTAGGCAAGAAGGAAGGGAGGGAGGAAAGAAAGGAGGGAGGGAGGGAGGGAGGGAGGGGGAAAGGAAGGGAGGGAGGAAGGAAGGGAGGGAAGGGGAAAGGAGGAAAAGAAGGGAGGTCTAGAAAAGGATTTCTGTTCTATTTTTTATGAAGCCTGATAGATATTCGATTTGCAGTTTTGCCAATGTAGACCCAAAATTTTATCTTAAATACCATCTGTTACATTGCCTCAAACACTGTAAGGAGTGCTGGTAAACATATTTGCGTTATCTCCTTTAGAATATTTGCCTCAATTAAGAGGCAATGTCTCTAACAGTTTGAAGTGATAAGAAAATTTAATTAAAAAGTAAATATATCCAGTATATCAAATGATACACGTCTGGGACTAAGTCCCATTATTTTAAACAAATCCCTGTAAATCACTATGTTCTTGCATGAGATTGGAGGTAACTTGTCGGGAAAGACGAGTTGTGTGTATCATATATGGGATCCTGCCCGTTTCTCTCTCCCTAAGATGATCACTGATGCCTCATTCTAGAAAGATTTCTCTAAAACTACCTATTCATAAACAAATTGCTGCTCCAACAAAACCCTACAATCTAATTTTCGGTTGTTCTCTCGCTCTTTGAATTAACGCTTGGTCATTTTTTTCTTTTTAAACATTTAAACATCATGATCACCACAGCTATTTCCCCTTACAATGTATGCTAGAAATGCTAGCTGCATATGCTTTTTCCTCAGGCGTAATTAAAGCTGTTTGCGTTTATTCCATTGTCCGCCTTTGGTAGTCTACTCAGATTGCATTTTATTTATTTATTTATTTAGTTTATAGATCTGTTCTAAACTGGGGCTTTGGTGCCCAATGAAAACTTTAAATTTTTTTTTTTAAATCAATGAAGACGTAGAAATTGGGTATTTCCTTTAGAAATAACCGTCAAAATAAAACCATCTAAGGAGCTGGAAGCTATCCTTAGGGACCCAGAGGGGTCCGCTCCCACTCTTCACCTCTCGTTCAGGGTTCTCGCGGGAACCGCTGGGCGGCGCGCGCTCTGCCACCCACACCTGGAGGCTCATCCTACTGTGTGCTCAACACGCTTTGGGAGAAGCTCTCAGGTGCATGGGAGACAATATTCCAGGGCGTCGAGGACAAATTTCACCTATAACCTCCTGTCTGGATTCTTTTTCTTCACTTGGGAAAATAAAAATGACATTACAGAGACTTTAAATATGGAACCAATTTAAAACATCCACAGAAGAAAATAAGAATCCAGGAAAAATCACAACTAACTCACATCAACTAAAGACAAGCTTTGAATTTAATGATACATTATTCATTTTTAATTACAGTTGGAATATGATGTTATATTAGTTTCAGATGTGCAACGTAGTGATTAGACATTATATAACTTACCAAGTGATCCCTCTGATAAATCCAGCACCCACGGGATGCCAAGTACTATTCACCACACTCCTATGCTATACGTTACATCCCCATGACTGTCTTGTAACTACCAATTTGTACTTCTCAATCCCCTCCCTGCTCTCGCTGCATCCTCTATCCACTCCCATCAGGTGACCATCAAAGTGTTCTCTGTATCTATGAGTTTGTTTCTTTTCTTCTTTAGATTCCAACTGTAAGTGAAATAATTTGGCTTTTGTCTTTCTCTGTCTGATCTACCCCACTCAGCACAATGCCCTCCAGGTCCACCCACGTTGTCTCAGTTGGCAAGAGTTTACTCTTTTTTTCTTTATGGCTGAGAAATATTCCGTTATATATATGTATCATCTCTTCTTTGTCCGTTCACCCATCAAGGGACAACCAGGCGTCCCCCATTTCTTGACTATTGTACACAATGCTGCAAGGGACATATGGATGCCCATGTCCCTTTGAAGTAGTGTTTTGGATTTTTTTGCGATAAATACCTAGAAAGGGGATCATGGATCCTTCTTGGTCTCTTGTTAAAGCCTTTGTTTGAAAGTCTATTTTGTCTGGTCTAAGTATCGCTGCCCCAGCTTTGTTTAGTTTGTTTCCACTCCCATGAAACATCTTTTTCCATCCCTTTGCTCTCAGTCTCTGTGCATCTTCCGATCTGCGGTGAGTCTCTTGTAGGCAGCATACGGAAAGGTCTTGTTTTCTTATCTATTCAGCCACTCTAGCTTTTGATAGGAGCTGGAGCGTTTATTCCATTTACATTTAAGGTAATTGTTGATAGGTGTGTAGTTGTTGCCCTTTCATTACTTACCTTCTTAATCTTTTTTTTTTTTCTTTTTTCTCTTTTTCGAAGAAGTCCCTCCAACATTTCCTGTAACACTGGCTTGGTGGTGATGAATTCCATTCGCTTTTTCTTGTCTGGGGAGCTCTTTATCTGTCCTTCGATTCTAAATGATAGCCTTGCTTGGTAGTAATCTTGGTTGTAGGTCCCTGCTTTTCATCAACTTGAATGTTTCATGGCAATCCCTCTGGCCTGCAAAGTTTCTGCTGAGAAATCCGCTGACAGTCTTTATGTGAGTCCTGCTTGTAGGGAACTAGAGATGCTTTGTTCTTGTCGCTTTTAAGAGTCTCTCTTTGGATTTAAACTTTGGTGTTTTAATGAGGGTGTGTCTTGGTGTGGGCCTCTTCGGGCTCATCTTGTGTGGCACTCTCTGTGCTTCCCGGGCTTGTATGTCTATTTCCTTCACCAGGTTAGGGAAGCTTTCTGTCATTATTTCTTGATATAAGTTTTCAATTCCTTGCTCTCTCTCTTCTCCTTCTGGTGTCCCTACGATGTGAACGTTGGCTCGCTTGATGTTGTCCCAGAGGCCCCTTAAACTAGCCTCATTTTTTGGATTCTCTTTTCTTGTTGCTGTTCTGATTGAGAGTTTTATGCTGCCTTATCTTCTAAATCCCTGATTTGATCCTCTGCTTCGTCTAATCTACTATTGATCCCTCTTACAGTATTCTTCATTTCAGTTATTGTATTCTTCCTTTCGGACTAATTCTTTTTTATGTTTTCTATCTTTACTTTCATGTTTTCCATCTCTTCGTTCAATTTCTCCCTGAGTTCATCTACTCGTCCCCTAAGTTCATTGAGCATCCCTATCACCGGTGTTTTGAACTCTGCATCTAGTAGGTTGCTTTCTCCATCTTGTTTAGCTCTTTTTCTGGAGCTCTGTTCTGCTCTTCCATTTGGAACATGTTCTGTTGTCTCCTTGTTTTGGCTGCCTCTCTGGGTTTGTTTCTGTGCATTAGGTAGGGCTGCTATGTCTCCTGGTCTCGGTCGAGTGGCTTTATGTTGTAGGTGCCCATCCAGTAGCACAGTTGGCCTTGGTCGCCTGAGCCGGGTGCTCCAGGTGTGTCCCATGTGTGAGTCGTGTGTGCCCTGCTGTTGTGGTTGAGCCTTGGTTGCTGTTTGCTTGTCCGTGGGAGGCTGATTGGCTGTGAGCACTGGCCGTGACCACAGTGGCGGAGCTGCTGGTGGGGGCTGACCTCACGGAGCAGGACGTGCTTTAGCAGGGCTCTGGTGCCTGCCCTGTCTGCCTGTGAGTGTGTCAACCTCAGATGTAGTCCTGGGGGGTGCTCAGGCTCAGACCGAATCTGGCCACTGGCGGTGCAGGCTGGGGCCTCCTGGGAGGGGCCCTGCCATAGGCCAAGTTTAGCTGTGGCCTGTGCCCTGCCCAGGGCCACCTGGCATGAGCCCCCAAGCAATCTGCAGATGGCTACCACCTGCACTGGGCTTAGAAGTGCCTTGAGAGGCCAAGCCGTGAACCTAGGCCAGCTGCTGCTGGTGCCGGGTTTGGGGCTGCTTAGCAAGAGGCACAGGACACACTGAGGCCAGATGCTGCTTGTTTGGGGTTTGTAGACTCTTGGGAGATTTTTAGGAGAGTCCATAGCATGAGCCTCAACAGGTGTTTGTGAGGAAAAGGCACCGGAAGTGCTTAGGGGGTCCGGAAGTTGCGAGGGGCGGGCTCTCAGGGAATCCCCCAGGCAGGGCGAGCAGCATCAGCCAGGCCGGTGGAGACTCAGATATGGCGGCACCTGCATCTGTGCACCAGGCTGGGGAGGGCTCAACAAGTCTGCACTTCTGTCTGGGAGAAGGCTGCCCTCCAGCCCTCGTCCTGATGCCAGACAACTCAGTCCCTCGCCATGTGTCCCTGGCGCCCTTCGAGCAGCTGTCCCCATGCTGGAACTTGGCTGTCAGTGGTGAGTCTGAGCATGGGCCCCTAAGGAGGTAGCCCTCTGTCCCCCCATTCAGTCACAGTCCCCTCTGGGTTTCACAGGCAGAGCTTATGGGGACTTCTCTTCCTAGCACTGGAGCCCGGTGTGGGGCCGGGACCCCTCGCTCCTCCGGGGACCCCTGCAGCCAAGACCCCTCCTCCCTCCTGAGGTGGGACCAGCCTGTTCTGCGTCTCCGCCTGTCCTACCCATCTTGAAGTGGCCTTTTCTGTGTCCCTAGTTGTAGGACTTTTGTTCACCTAGACTTCAGGTGATTGTTGGTGATGGTTGTTCTGTAGGTTCGTTGTAATTTGGATGTGGTTGCGAGAGGAGGCGAGCACAGCATCTCCCTGTCTGCCTCCTTGACCGAGAGCCTCAGAACGAGCTTCTAAATTTTGTTTTCCACTGAATTATAGAAGCCACTGCCTTGGTTGTGCTGGATTTACCTGTTTTCTCCACATGCCACATTTTCAAAGATATGCTAGAGCCAGGGACAAGATTTTGACAGAAGAAACAACATGAATAATAATATCTCTTTCTATAAATGTACACAGCATGTCTTCCAACAATAAATGGGTTTCAGAACTAGAGTGGAGCTCAGTAAGCAATTAATCCAAACTACTCATTCTGCATCTGAGGGACCAGTGGCTGCTAGTGATAACCAGTCACTTGTGTCACAAAAGCAAATCAAGGCTTTATTTCTTCAAGATCTTAAAATCTAAATTGCTTAAAATGTAGGGTGGAAGATGAAATATTTTAAGGTGAGCAAATGAAACTTTTCTTGCTCTCGGTTCTACAAGTTATACTGAAAAAAATAATCATTGAAAAGAAAGTTAATCGCACCCAAACTTTTTGCTAGACACTAAAAAGCAAGTCACTTGAAACTCCACGCTGAGAGGCCAGCCTTTGTATCTCGTCCACACAACTGGCTGTCTCATATCTTGGATCTTCTAGAGTAATCCAGAGAGAGAGTAACTGGTGGTCACTGGACTCCACCTGCCCGTTATATGGCTACTGTTCATCTTAATCTTCTAGATGGCATTTCTCCTTTATCTTTCCCTTTTATGTGTGACGAAAATGTAAATTACTTAGACTTAGCTCAAATTCCATGGAACGCTATATAACTCTGTAAATGAAGTTTATGACGTTAGAACTCAAATTATTCATGAGGTCATGTTATGTCATTTTACGATTCTGACGTCCAGCCTAGGGTGACCTCTGGATATGGCAAAGGGAGGCTTCACATTTTCTGTATCAGTTAATAACACGATCTGCTGAGATGCTCGCTACAATACTTGGGGACCCTACATCCACTTTTCTCTCTAATGAGAGAATAAAAGGGGCTTGTGATTAAATTGTAAGTTGTGTCTGTTAATTTTTTCATTAGTAAAAGAGTTCCTAGGATCACAGCTAGAGGCCACAGAAAAAGCTGAGCGTGTTGTAGCTGAATCTACAATCTCTGAAAAATTTCTTTTTGCTTTGAAATTATGCTACAGTTAAAACTCAGGATTTGTGATATTTATTAATTTGATATATGCTTTTTTTTGTTAAAAATTCCATGGGTTTGATTGGACACGAATAACTACCATCTATATCTATTTTTTTTTTTTTGTATGTGCAGCGGATAATTATTTGGGGGAAAGAAAACCAAAAAATACAAAAAATGCTGAATAGAGTCTATAATTTCTAAGCTTGTCCCTGGTTCTTTGCCTATATTTGCAATTTGAATGGGAGTAAGTAATAACTTATAGTAATGCTGTTGAAAATCTTCCAAGAAACAAAGAAATTTATAAACATTTAACTAGCCTTACATTTTTAAGTATACATGTTTCCCAATTAGAAGCATTTTTAAGTATATGTGTTTCTCGATTATTGGGTATTATGGACTGGGTTTAAGCTTTCCTTCGGCATTTATTGCCTCTTTGTGCTTGAGCAAGTGGTTTATCCTCCCAAGGTAAGTTGTGAGGACAATGTTAGGCATACAGTAAGCGCTCAATGAAAGCTAAATCTTATCTTTATTGTCATTTATCTCTATTTCTGAGGTTTTATTAATACAGACTGAATGGATGTGAAGCCTTATGATCATCTAGGAAGAATATATGGATTCCTCCAGAAGCAAAGGGTGGCGAATTATAATCTTTTTTTTTTTTATTGGAATAATAAAGAACTGATATGTGAGGACCTCGAGGCTGTGTTCATGAGATGCTTTAGAAGGGGTCCAAGGTAACAGTCAGCGGTCCAGAACTGAGTTAGCCGTGTTCTTGTGTGGAGTCAGGCTGGGCAAAGTATGGCCCACCCGCCCCCACGTAAAATAAGCCGGGCATGTTACTAACTGGCTAGTAAGTCATTCTGTATGAAAATAAACTCAGTTGGAGTTGATCTGAGAGCAGGAGGCAGGCCTCAGAGCTGGCCTCATAAGAACTTGACCCCCAGGCTTTTTAAGGAAACATCACACACGTTTTACTTTGGTTAAACATGTAGCGATATCACTGTCATGGTCTCGGTTCTCATCGGTCCTCTCACCGTAATTATTAACGGCACATACTTCTGCCTTGAAACACAGCGCTCTTGGAATGACAAACGATAGGCCCACCTTGTTAAAGAGAAAGTGACATCAGTAACAAGCTCAGAGTCCTGACGAAGTAACTGGCAAGGTACGAGACAGAGAACTACTTGAGTCCCCTTCGAACGGCCAGGATTTAGTCGCGAGGCTGTCAGAGGTTGGACGAGAGGACATTCTGACCCCAAGTCGGAGCGCCTTAAGCTCAGAGAGTAGGAGTCAGACTGCTTTCTCTTCCCTTTCTCCCGGCCTCGTGGGAGCAGCTCTGATGGCCGGACTGACTCATCCCTTCGGCTCGGGGTTGCTAAGAGGGAGCAAAAAGGCATGTGATTCAAGGAAACATGAGCGCAGGAAGCTGTCCTTTGGAAAAATGCTTCGCGATTTAAAAGGTGGGGAAGGAAAAGAAGATCAAAGCGGTCTTTCGATTTTCTGGGACTTGTTCTGTATTTAAAGGGCTTGACCAGGAAAGGTGCGTTCACTGCTCCATTGGAAGTCGAATGTGTGTGCACGTGTGTGTGTGTGCGTGTGGGTTGTGGGCGTGCGTGCGTGTGTGTGTGCACCTGCAGGACTGAAGTTAATTATTTAGAGAGCGCAGGTTTGCCAGGAAGAATTAAATTTGGCTCAGAGTGATAAAATCTTCTGAATCATGGTACCTTAAGCGAGGTTGAACGTCATCTCTCCGTCATGTGACCAGTACCCGGAGGTCAGCGGTCCAGCGCCCATCTGGTCCTCTCTCTGGGAAGCCTCAGCATGGCAGAGGGCACTAGCCCTCACGGTGGGACGTTGCCACAGCTACGTTCCAGACGGAAGCACAGAGAGAAAGGACAGATGAAGACAAAGATGGATGAAGAACTTGGGACAGCGATGCTCATTTCTCCGGATCTGGTTTCCAGTTTTTCTAGCTTTTCTGGGTTTCTACAGTTCACTCCACGCAGACTCCGTTTGAGTCACGTGATTCTCCCAGACTGTTTGCATGGGCCAAATTCGGAATACTGCTAAGCGAGCTCTGTCTCCCGCGTAGAATACATTTTATCCAGGAGAGCTTCTGCAACTGTGCAGTCAGCTCCGGTGCAGCCAAGTCATCCATTCGCATGGTCCTCCTTGATCGTACGCACAAAAAATCACTGATAACAGACCTGGTCTCATTCGCCACATAATGCCATGTAATCTGAATTTTGCCAACAGAAATGGACTGAAATTTATTTCATCAAGTGACTGAAACTCTCTTGCAGAATAACACCAATATCCATCTTTCATAGCTTGTCTAACCTGACCTCCCAGCATCATATCTTGGTGGCTACCTCATGCCTCTCAAACTTGTCTTTCTCTTCGTGTCTGAACTGGACGACCTCCTGAATTTTTACCCACCTGTTCCCTGGGCTGCCTTTGGGATCTTTTTCACAAGGCCTCTTCTTCTACCTTCCACTGAGTATCAATGTTATCACAAACTCTGTCCTGGGTCACATCCTATTTGCTCTTTACCCAATCCCGAACCATCTCAGAAACTTCAGTTTTAATTCCATTATTGATGTCCCAGGCCTGCATCTCTAATGGAAAAGTTGTCCCCTGAGATCTCGGACCACCTGACTGTTGAAAATATCCACTTTAACATCCCCAGGCACACCACACTCAGCACGTCCGGGACTCAGCAGCGTCGGATCTCCCGAAATCTGTGCTTAGTTTGCTGTCCCTAACTCAGCAATGACATTGTGGTGTGAATTGTTATGCAATTAAGAGAACCACGTGTCATCTCGCTTTCTTCTTTCATTCCATGCCCCCCCTCCCCACCCCCACTCGGGACCAGTGAGTCAACAAGTACCCCTGAGCTTTATCTGTCATTGTTACTTCAAGTCCAGCTCTCAGCTTCAGGTTGCTGTGACATCTCCCCTGGATGTCCTAGCCTTGTCTGAGAGCGGCTCTCTTCACTCTGGCCTTGCTCTAAGTCCTAAGATTTTTCAGAACTGCAAATCGGATGTTCTCCCTATTTCAATGTCGTCTTTAGAATAATTGCTACCTTGGTTTGAGGTGATTTTCAGGTCCCCTATGTATCTCTTCAGCTTTATCTCTTGCCGCTGGTGCATTTGGATTTTATGTTTTTTTTATTCAGATTGTTCTCCCTCTGAATGACACCCCTCCCCGTACCACTCCCCTCGTAGCCACGCCCCAATGTCTAGCCACGCCCCCATGACCCTAACTTAACACGAAGCTAATATTAGAGCATGGCTTTAGGAAACCTTCCGTGATCATTTTATACTAGAATACACTTATTCTATGATTCCAGATCATCCGGTATTTCCCTTATAAAGCTTATCATACTGTTTGGTAATTGCTTACTTAACCTTCTGTCTTTTCTGACAGACTATTAGTTTTCTATGTGCAGAATTTGAGTTATTTTGCTCAATATTTTTTCTTTGGTGCCCAGCTCAGTGAATGTAAATAAAAAAAATTACACACACGTGTGCATGTGTGTGTGTGTGTGTGTGTTTGTGTGTGTGTGTATTTGCTCAATACCTGGACCATTGCTGAGATAAATAATTGTTTGCTTAATGCGAAGCTGGTCTAAATTTATTATTCCTACTTAAAGAGATTTTAGAAAATGTGTCAACATCAGCAATTAAAAATTCATAAAGAGACAGAGGCACAAGGACAACTCAACGGAGGATAAAATAGTATTTTTCAACAGATGGTACTTTAGTAATTAGTCCTCTGTATGTAAAATAATGAAGCTAGATGTACGCATTATATGTTTCATAAAAATTTATCTCAAAAAAGATAAATGTAAACTACAAAACTATTAAACGTCTAGAAGAAAACACACAGGAAAACCAGTGTGACCTGGGGTTTTGTGATCATTTTTAGATACAGCGCTGGAAACACAATCCGTGATAAAAACAAGTTAAGTTAGACTTTAGTAAGATTCAAGCTGTTTTCCCTAGAAAGGCATTGATAAAAGGAGGGATAGACAAGATGAAGACTTTGAAAAAATACTTGAAAAACACATATTTGATGAAGGACTTGTATCTTGAACACAAAAAGATCTCTTAAATCTCAACAATCATAAACAACCTAATTAAAATACAGTTGAGGATCAGAACAGACTCCCCATCAGAGGTCAGGTTCTCCATCCAAAGATTTCAGCAACGAGTCCATGCAGATGGCAACGAAGCATGGGCAAAGACACTCAGCTTCTTTGTCACCAGGGCAATGCAAACTAAAATTATCTCGAGGTCCCACTGTCCCTGTCAGAACAACGAAAACCCAAAAATCTCAGAGTACCAACTGCTGGTGAAGATAGAGAGCAATGACAACGATCATTCATGGCTGGTGGGAATGCACAACTCGACAGCTTTTTACAATGCTAAACATTGTCTTACTCTATGACCCAGCAATACACTGCAAAAGCCAGCATGCAGACATGCTACCGGAAGCTTCATTCATGATGGCTGGGAGCAGCGAAGCCACATTCAGTAGGCGAATGCGGGAACACGCTGGGATGTCCATGTAACATGGTACCCTCCCGCAGGGGAAGGAGTTAACTCTCCGTTCAAACTACAGCGTGGATGAATCTTAACCGCTCATCACCGAATGGAACCAATCAGTCTGGGGAAGCTGCATTTAGGATGCTTCTGGTTCTACGACCTTCTGTAAACAAAATAGTGGTCGCCACAGACTAAAAGCAGGTGGGTGGGCTGAATGCGTAAACGTTAGATAAAAAGCCATTTTCGTCCTACCTCACACATAGTTATACATATATTTTTTAGGGTGGAGAAACTATTCTTCATGGACATAATATTATGATTGGGTGTTTGTTAAATATGCATATATTTGTCAAAATCCATGAATTATAATGAAGATGGTATATCTTCTTATAGGTAAGCTACACATCATATATTTATTTTAAAAAGCAACAGGTATTTACATTTTAGGAAGTTAGGAACCGATTGCTTGGACTGAGCTTTTCTTTAATTCTATTACATTAACTCTGTCAGTTTTAGAGAATTTGGTATTGATGGCCAGGTTCTTCTTTTCAGTCTTTGTCCCCGAGATGATTCGGATCGACCCTGAACATGACACCGTCACACAGATTCGCGGGGCCTCCCTCGTGTTCCCAGCAGCTCATTCTACCTGATAACCCCATCAACTCGACTTAAGGGTTATCCATTTAATTGAGAAAAACAATGATTCTTCAAAGGAGTTTTTACACCCATTTTTGCTGACAGTCTCACGCATAAAAGAACAAATGGGAATTGTAAAAAAATGATTTAAGCTCCATAAAAAAAAGGGAAAGAAAAGAAAGGCACCATTTTCTAGAAAGTGTGAAGGGCATTAAGGAACCAGGACCACAAGAAGGACGGGGAGGAATGGAGACTATATTCATGATCATTCTGGAGCAGACAAGCACTCTGGCTCTCACTGAGAATGCGCATATTTCGTTCTCAGTGTTCTGTGCCTTAATCATTTTGAAACAATGGGTGAAATACTCACATTTTTAGACACTTACGTGTAGTCCCAGCTGTTCTCGAAAATGGTCATCCATTCTTCTCTTCCCACCTTACTTCACAGATCAGATGGGGACCAGTGTTCTCTCTAATGAGGGCAAAACAGTGGCAGGAAGTGACCCAAGGTTATTCCATCAAACGTATGCCTTGTCGTTCCAATAATAGAATACAAATTAATTTTGATATCTTAACTGCTGTAAAGATCTTCACGTTTTGATAGCAACTGAGACTGTACATTTATATTTAAATACATATATTTAAATGACTCAGAATAGGTGAGATCAGGTGCTTGATCCTTCCTTTTTATATTTCTTCAATGACCATGAGCCAATTACATACCCTTCCTCAGTGAGACAAATCTTTCCCTAATAGGGACAGTAATTAAGGATGGTAAGATGGCTGAATATATTTCTATTGTAGTGTATAAGAATTTTGAAATTTACTGGCTGTGCTTTCCAATCTACTCTTTTTCTAAACCCCTTTAGGCATTTAACTAAAATCTAAATCTCAAAAAAAAAAAGATGCAAAAGGGACTTCAGTCTCTGTATCCCAATGTCCTCCTGAATTATGTTCCTAAGATGGGCCATCTTCACAATTCTGTATCTAATTCTGTTCCAACAAACGTTTTCATTCTTACCTACCCACATCATCCGTGACCCCAGTAAGCCTCCAGTTCTAAGGTAATTGAACTAAATTGTTTCTGATATTATTTTAAAACACAGCTGAATAGGATGAGTGTCTTATTTTCGAACAGCCCACTCTCTGAATACTTATCCCTAAATTTCCCGATGCTGTTCTCCAGCACATCCTCTGCCATGCTGTATCCCATCAGAACCTCCAATCCATTAACCCAATCACCTCTTCGTGGTCCACCATCCTAATTATCCACTTATTTCTCTTCTCATCCAGCTTATGTTTCATAATCCATATCATAATCAACTTCTTTTGTCCTTTCTCCCTGCCTGACAAGTTGATAAGTCACTGACAAAACAGAACAAAGAACCTTCCTATGCTCCCATGATTAAATCTACAAACGTGCCTGCCTCTAGACTCATAGATTTTGTCTTGTCTTTCTTTCAGTAGATTCATCTTTTATGCTCCTAAAAATGGCAATTCCTGCCATTATTTCATCCTTCTCATGCAACTTTCCCCTTCATACTGAATAATACTTTTTTATTGTCTACTGTATCGTCCCCAATAGCTTACAAACATATTGGATATACCCACTATTTACCATTAAAGTATCTTCCCCTGATTTCCACATTTCACTCCAGCTATGGTCCTTCCTTCCTTCCTTCCTTCCTTCCTTCCTTCCTTCCTTCCTTCCTTCCTTCCTCCCTCCCTCCCTCCCTCCCTCCCTTCCTCCCCTGCAACCCCCTCCCCCTAGAGGTAACAGGCTAACCCACTGGCTCACTCACTTACATTTCCTTTAGCTCTTTGCTCATAATCACCTCTACAGAGAGGTCTTCCCTGGTGAGCCTGTCCAAAATATCACAGGCCCTATTATTCTCTAATTAGTTACATGGGCTTATTTGATCACAGCGCTTCTAACTACCTAGTGAACATCTACAACTATATCTATATCCATATCTATCTATCTACTATCTATCTATCTACTGTCTGTCTGTCTGTCTGTCTGTCTATCTATCATCTATCATCTATCATCTATCTACTATCTATCTACTATTTATCTACTATTTATCTATCTATCTATCTATCTATCTATCTATCTATCTATCTATCTAAGTATGTATCTCTATCTCTATATCTATTTGTATCTATTATTGATCATTTATCTAATACTCTGTGTGACAAAATGGATATATACCAGTTTGCGTATTTACATTTGTTCTTTGTCTCTTTCTTTACTGCTGTTGTCTCCAGTACTAAGAGCCATATCTGGCACAAAGTAGGTACTTAATAAAGTTTTTTTTTTAAATAAACAACTATTTTGCAATGGTTTGATGGAAGTGAAAGCATCAGAGATGAGCCCTTTGTCACCAGTGGATATGCGGGGGGCTGGGAGCACGTGTGTCAGGGCTCAGGGACTTCGTGCTGACGACAGTGGACAAAATCAACCTCACACGAGACTTGAAGAAACTAATGGTCAAAGGTGGTAGAGCAGAGAGAGAGAGAGAGAGATACGCAGCTCAGTGTGTAAGTTGAAAAACACAATTAGAATAGCATGAAACTGAAGACCAAAGACTGTGTTTACTGCAATTAGGACTCTACCAGAGTGGCTAATTGGCTTTAAAAAGTAAAAACAAAACAAAAAAAGATCTTTCAGAAAACAATTTAAGAAAAATAGAAATCAGAGTATTAAAATAGTTTGAAAGACAAAGAGTCCATTTAAGGGAGTTAAAAGTGATTCAAAATAAAAAGTAAAAAAAAAAAGTTAAATGACATGAAAATGTTTTTTGTAATAATACAAAGAAAGGACTAATAATTCTAAGAAGTGTTCTTCAATCTAGAATTCTAACGGAGGCATTGTAGGGCACAGCCAGCCAACACATCAGAGTCTCTTGTGACAGTGTCCGGTTTGGTGGCCTGAAGAAAGGAAAGGGAACGGATTGCCGGTGGCCATTCCAAAACCACGAGAGGCGATGAGAAGCCACGCGTTTTTAGCTGTTCCATCCGTTAGGATCTAGTCGCGGGGGGAAGAAACTATGTCAGTTATTTTAGCAGACAAAATTGAACTTGAAGAGTTTTAATTGCGTACTGGAGGCTAAACAGGATGTTCAGGCATCTTGAAGCCACCACACAGGGCTGGGGACAGGGCGGGGGGACAGAGGGAAGAGGCTGAGAGGTTAACTTTCTAAAGCTTGGAGGAGCCACCGCACCAGCTCAGCTGGGACTCAGGTCCCCGGGGACAGGGACAGGTGCTGTTTGCCACTCTGCCGCCTCAGGCACTGGGAGGCTGGCCAGGGGCTGCTGGGACCTGCTCGGGAGGTGATGCCGAGGCCTGGGGGGAGCTGGCATGCAGGGATTGTTCTGGAATGTTGGAAACACAACAGGGCAAATTGTCGTCAGCTGCTGCTGGCAGACCAGGCACTGCCTGGGGGCGGGGGGGGGTGGGCGACGTCTCAGTGGAGAATCGCTGCCAGAAGGAGGAGCAAAGTGGGGACAGAGAGCAAGAAGGACAGAGCAAGGCCCGGCCGGCCTCAGCCTTGGGGGATCCCTCCCACGCCGGTGCTGGCAGAGCCTTACCCGTCAGGCCCCAGTTAGCAAAGCAAGGATGTGGGGGGCAGAGTCCTAGCCCCGGGGGCCCAGAGGAGCAGACAAGGGTGGGTTTGGAACTTAAGAGAGACTCTGGCAGCTTCGCTAACCCGGGCCCCAGCACTCCGCCCTGATGTGAGGACAGAGTCACCCGGGAGGGTTAGAGAAAGCATGGTGGTGATGCAATCAGCAAACGCTGCGTGTACGATGCTGTCTAATAGAGAGAATGCTGTGTTAGATAAAGACTCTCCTTAGAGCACGATTCCTGATGCCAGTTTTTTTGTCCTGATAGCTTTCCCTGAAAGATGCAAATGATAGGGGTTGGATAGCATTTTAAAGTTCATTACAATCAATTTAAAAAAAAAATTTTTTTATAAAAATAAGCCATGGCTTTCCCAAATAAAAATCTAATCTGATTATTTCCAAACCCACTTGACACTGTAATTTATACAGATGATAATAATGGTGATAATAACTGCGATTTGGGGTAGCGCTAAGAAATTCAGGGATGAAATAGCCACAGCGGTAATAAAAGTAATAACGAAAATAAAACTAGTAAAAATAATATGCATTTTTATGACAAGAGCTAGCACTTTTGCACTCATACTTGTTAAGGTACTTCTCACCGTTGCCAGGCAGGTTGCTTTTTGTTCATTTTCTGTGTCGGGACGCCCCGCAAACCCGGCAGGGAGGTAGCAGGTGGCTTTCAGCGAGAGTCAGAGGCACAAAGTCGCATTCTGAAGGCGACAGGTGAAGGCGCTAACCCGGGTAACGGGATCTGAACTTCTCATACCTGATGTTCCAACGTTGTATACACACCATACATCACGCATGTTAATTCATAACACAGATCATATCGGCATCTCACAAACATCACAAACCCGGCTATGCGGTTGGCAAGCAATCCGGCTGGCCACCTTCGTCTCTGCTTCTGAAACGATGCTGTAAAACTTCTTCCCTCTTCTTTGGAAATTTCTTCTTTCTCACATTCCGAGAAGGATCCTTCTCATGATACATGGCGTTTATTTATACATTCCCCCATGTCATTAAGACTCGGTTTTTAAAGCTCGCTGAATACCACTTTGCTTGAGCATGCCCCATTTCACTCTTTGCCTATATTGGACATTTAAGTTGTTTCGATGAATCCACTATTATCTATAAATAACACTGTAATGAGATTCTTTGATGGAACTCTGCGTGCATATCGCTGATGTTTTTTTGTAAGATAAATTTCTGTAAGTGAATTTTCAAGATCAATGATGTGATCATTTTAAAAACTCATGGGGAAAAAAAGACCAAATTGTCTCTAAAAGCTTGTCAATTTGCATCGTGATTAGCAATGCACGATACAGCAGAACTCTTTGCAGTTTTTTTTGTGTGTTTTCTTGAGTTTTACGTGTAAGTGTGATGTTGCTTGTTGATTGAGGCCAATATTTCGGTATTTTATTCCTTTATTTCCTATAGTTAGGTTTTATTTTGAATTTTAACAACTATTTTTATGATAGCTATTAAACGATAATATGGTTCTATTAGATTAATCCCTATGATGAATGATTCATTCAAATTCATACTAATTTGCATTAAAGAATAAACTTAAAACTTCAGGTACTAAGAAGAAGTTTTTAAAAATGACATAAGAATTTCTGTGTGGAAACCATTTCTTTCATAAATTTTATTAAAACTTTCAAGTATAAATCACCATGCAAAATGTTTTCTGGAGCATATTTTACATTTAAACAGTTAACTACGATTTAAACACTTTTAAACAAAATATTTTTAAAAAGATTCGTCACTTGTATTTGAAAACATGTCAATATTATGTCCATTACTATCTTCCATCCACTTTCTTGGGACATTATTTTCCAGATTTTTTCTTTCTTCTTGAAAACGCTGTGTAAAAGTAGGGTTTGCCTTAAATTAGCAGTCAGTCTCTTCTTAGGGGTTGAGTTACAGGGTTTTGTCTATTTTTTTGTATTGTTACTTCAGGAGTATGAGAATTTAAAAAAAAAATCTTGCTTGGCTTCCATGAAATAGAACTAGAACCTCCACCTTGCTAAGGCTCCCCTTTTTTTTTTTTGTTGAAAATCATTCACACTTGATGATCACATGGACTATTTCTCCAAGGCAGACACTTTCCGGGGTGGCATCCATCCCATCCGCCATAATTCTTGTGGCATCGAAGGAGAGACAGCCATCTAGAAGCTTCTCTCTTTTGACCATTTTGTATTGAAAGTTTGAAAAACTCCTGACACTTGTAGGACAGCAACATGTCCCTCAACGGTCTAAGTCTGCCTTCGAGCTACTTCAGTTCCGTTCACGGTTATTGGAAGATGGACTACTTTTTACCTAGGGAAGCTGGAGTTATAATTTGCAAGTCAGGCCTTGAATCGTGACACTTCCAACAGGACACGGAAGAGAAACGTGAATATGAACATAAAGTCCCCTTTATGTGGCGTTTCTTATGTTACATGTTCATGAGTCAGGCCACTGGACGCCGGGAGGGAGACGAACTATGGCTGACTCCACTCACACTCCACACACACTCAGAAAAATGTCAGCAAGTGTTTAGGTCACAGAACTCGGTCGTGGCAGGTAAGAGACTGGTGTGCTCCAGGGTTTTCTGAAGGAAGAGTGAAGAGTGTTTGTATCTCTGCTTCCTCTTGTCTCACTATATAACACGTTAGATCATCTCATTGGTTGAAATCATCAGCACCCAGAGCCGAGAAATCAACGCAGCCTTGCCCTGCCCATCCTCTAGAAAGGCCTTCCGTCGACTGTCAGCACGGGAAGGATAGCGACTGCCCTCAGAGTCACACCCTGGGGTGGGGGTGCTGGGCAGTGGGAGAATGATAAAGAACGAACCTTAGGTTTCCCGTCGAATTGCACAAGTGTTTACTGGAGGGAGCGCTCTGAGGGGCACTGTGACAAGGGCGAGGGAGACAAGGATGAGCGAGTGTGGCATCTTTGTCCAAGGGTTCGGGTCTGAACGCAGACGCGAGGGCCAGTCAGACACGGCCGGTCACGTGCAAAGCAAGTGGCGGACGCTTGAGCCGAATATTGGGAGCCAGGGGAGCGTGGGTCCGTCGGGAAGGGGACAAGGAGCGAGGGGACGATGCTTCTGTGGGGGAGGCGGGCTGAGCAGGGGCGGCCCTGGGAAACATCCTGACACACTCAGGGCATTTTCGTCATTCTGTTTTGTTTGATGGCGAGATGTCATAAGTGACGGAAGAGATCATTCGGGAAAATCCATCCGGGCCGAAATTACCACAGAATGTGTTAAAGATGTATTTTGTGTGTCACGAGGAGCCATTATTTATTTTTAAAAAAGAATCTCTCTGCATTAGGAGCTCCTGACCCAGGCGGTGGACCGAACGTTGAACTTTGAGACCAGCGTGGCCGAGGGAAAGAGCAGAGAAGGGGGCGCAGACACATCCCGGATCCAAGTGAGACCCCCAGCATCTGAGATCCAGGCATGAACCCCAGCACCCCAGAACCGAGTGTGAGCCCCAGCATCTTATCTCCGAGCGTGAGCCCAGCACCCCAGATCCAACCGAGAGCCACAGCACCCCAGATCTGAGCATGAGCCAGAGCATCTCAGGTCCAAGTGTGAGCCCCAGCACCCCAGATCTGAGCGTGAGCCCAGCAGCGCAGCCCAGTTCGGCCGCCTCAGTCCAGGGGAAGCTTCTCGTGCAAAACGAAATCTCAGACTTCACTCGGTGAAACCCTTAAATATTTTCCTAAGCCTGTGTCACTGGCACTCCAGACAGCAAACATTGCTTCAGGTTTCTGATACACTTAGAGTCCAAACGACGACCTTTGGTGGCGGAGAGGCGATCGCGATGGGATGAAGGGCCGAGATGCTGGCGACAGGCTGACTCTTTGGGTCTCAGGTGTCGAGAGGGGTCATTGCCCTGCCCTTGGACCCCAGAATCCTGGCCTGGTCCGTCAGCTAAGGGACACTCGTCCGTCCCCGCAGGCACGCGTCCAGCCAGCCGGCAGGTGTGACAGGTAAGAAGGCGAGCTGTGAATGATGAGAAGAAGTGCACCTGTGAGGCAGGACAGAATGTCCGCGGGGACAGGAGGGGACATTCGCTCAGCGAGTCCACTGTGCGAAGCCGCCACGGTGGAGGGTCTGCCTGAGAACACAGATGAGGGGGAGAAGGAGGCTGATGCCTACTCTCCCCCGCCACAGTGTGCCTGCCACGGGGACCCGGGGACCATCCCTCCCGGTGGAGGGTGGCGAGGACACGGGCGCTGGCTGCCCGTGCTCCCTGATCCTGCGTGACCACTGCCCTCACGGGCACCCTGTCATTCCTCACATTTGCTGTCATCGCTGGGGGTTGTGCTTACTATTCGCACCCCCATTTCACTCACGTCCCCTGCGATGAGACTCAGTCTCAGAGACGGGGGTTCGGATGTGTTCAGACACGGACGGAACCTCGACGTCCTCCCCCGGGTGACTCACGCTGTGTCTGCTGCGTGGGCCTCACTCTCCCCGAGAAAACCCCAGTTCACCCCATCGCAAGTGGTGAAGAAAAAGCATCCAGCCACCCACACCAAACGCACACCCAATGCTGAAAGACGATATTCAACAAGCAAAACATTTTCCATGGGTTGTGCACGTTTTGGATGTGTTGCTGGAGCTTTCGAAGGGTGGCCACCTGTGCCGTGCTGGCATCTTTTCTGGAACAACGCAACAGCAAAGCGATGGGGAGAAATCCATGGCAAGCAGAGGGGGGCAGAGATGGGAGGTCTCTGAGAAATACCGGCTTCTCTAGATGCGTTTTTAAGAGAGTGGGTGTGTGAGGAATATTACTTCCTGGCAGACCCAAACAAGGTTAAGGCGTGTGGGTGGGAGGGAAGCAGAGTCCTTGCTTTTTATAGAAGGGAGTCGAGAAATCTTAAAGAAAAAAGAAAAACTGATATTGAACACATGTAACCTACACTTGGGAATAATTTGGTCCCATTAAAAATGAGAACGGTGTCTTTCTAATCATTTCAGCCTCCAAAATGAATCAAAACACAAGAGAGAGAGCAAAATGCAAATGAGGACCAACGTAAACACGGAGAGTCTGAGCTAGGACAGTGATCTTTAAAGAGAAGATGGTTCTGTGCATCTCGGCTAAGAGGACCGAAAGCATCCATCAAGTGGGGCTCCTTGGTGTTAGGACAAGGACGTCCCGGACAGGAGTGAGCCCTCAGTCGACCCTTGACCCCGGCGAGGCGTGGGGGCGCCCACAGAACATAGGCATGCGTGTCTCAGATGAGGGACCATTTCTCCCGCCTCCAGACCCAACACGGACAGTCTGAATTTTGCTAAGACTTTTCTACCGATTCTGAAATATTACCAAAAAAAAAAAAAAAAAAACAAATTCAAGAGGTTTAGAGTGAAATGGGAGTGACTTTAAAATCAAAGGGCGAAATTATTATGTCTAAAGAATGATGCGTTTCTGCATCTCAGCACCGTTAAGTCAAACACGGTTCGCTTCCACTCACTGGCAGAGCAAACGCGTGTGCCCATCTCCTGACTTGGGGGAGCACGGGGAGAAAAGCACGGCGTCCTCTGTGGCTGAAAGGGGAATCTCATCTTATTTTTGTTACTGGAATCTTTTCTTCTCTTTTTCTTTCTGATTTTTGTAGCGTCCTTCCCGAGGAAGTCCACGGCAAATCCCTACTCTGTCTGTACCTCTTCACTGTTTGATGAGGAAACTATTTTAAAAGAACTTTAAAAAAAATGATCTTGAGTTTCAAATATTTTGAAAGACTCAGAAATTAAACTGCGATGTCAGAAAGGGATCACGGGTCCATGCGGCGTGAGCTCAGACAGGGCCGATGGCGGCGATGGTTTGGGGACAGCGATGTTCTGGCGACACAGCCTTCGTTCCAGCCTCTTCGTTTACATTCGCTCCTGTTGGAATAAACATTAGTTTTTCCTGCTACATCCTCAGGCTTTGAATCTCTGGCCAGGAGTCAGGTTTCGGCTCACCTCGCCCCTTTCTCCATTCCCACAGCCACTTCTATTCCTGTTTATCATCTCTTGCGTAAATTTTTAAACAATCTCTTAAAAGTTCTTTTATCTTCGTTCTTACTCCTTTGCAATGAATGGCCAACCCCTTCACTAAAGAAAATTTTCAAAAGTATGAATACGATCATGCCAGTTTTCTACTGAAAGCCTTAGTCCTAACCCATCGCCCTTACAATAACCCCCGGCCTCCTGAAGACAGCACGGTGCAGGTGGATCTTCGCATCGTGCCTCCCGCCAGGGGGCCAGCCTCATCCTCCATCCTCCTCCCGCGTTCTGTGCGTCTTCCCCCAGCACACGGATTCCCGCTGGCCCTTCAGGCTCTCACTGCCACTCTGTTTAGACTCTCCTGTCGTTTGTCCTCGTGGCCTCTCTTTATGTGTCCTCCGTGATACCCACGCCATTTCCCCATCATTCACTGTCTGGTGTCTTCGTCACTCACTCATCTGTACTCTGGAGACAAGAGAGTCAACTTGTTCTTGTTCAGAGCCCACACTGCATGCCGATGGCCAATCCAATGCCCGGCATACAGCAGGTGCTTAATGTTTGTTGAAAAAAATAAATGGTAATAAGACAATGAGAAAATTAAAACAATAGGATTTTATGAGAGATGTAATGGAAGGTGTGGATAGATGGAACATATTCTTTACTTATCTGAGAAAATATATCTGCTCAAGCAAGCTTATAGAATACATACAGATGAACATATAGAATTGATTATGGAATTGAAAAGAGTAAATTTCATCTGTCTGAAGAGACTTACGCAAAAAGGGTAAGGACATTTTAAAAACAATGTGAGGGCGTTATACTCCAAGAGCCAGTTATTAAAATGTGTAATAGAACAAAAATAATTCAAAATATGTGTTTCATGAGCAGGGATAAACAGAAGGATTAATATAACAAAATGGAACTTTTAGAAGTAACGCTAGGCACAGATAAAAGAGTGAAGATAAAACGGTGGCGTAAATGAGTGTTTTGATAACTGAATAACCCACTGCAAGAGGATAAAATTAGATTCTCAAATCCTGAACATAAATGCTAATAATTTTATTATAAAAGTGGAAGCATTCATAATTGAATTTGCACATCATTATTGGCTAAGCAAGGGTTTTTGAAGCAAGACGCCAAAGGCAAATACTTTATATATTGAAAATAAAAGATAGACGTGAATACATTTTAAAATAAGGCAAAAATTGCACAAAGCGAAAAGACTGTTGACCCATACTCTTTAGAAGTAATTTCAATATAAATGGTTACTGGACACTGGGCTAATATCCATTACGGGGAAGCTTTCTTCCGAATCACAGAAGACCAGGACGGCGTAGCGTGAATATGATGTCACAGCTTTTGAGGAGAGTGATTTTCCTGAACCGCATCCCACCTGCCCCTTATCTGGGCTTTCCTGGGGGTGCAGCAGCAGTGCTGAACCAGGGGTGTGCTTCTGGGTAACGCCTCTTGACTGCTCATTTTCCACTGCTTATCCTGGGACAGGAAGAAAACACGTACTTTGTCACTTGGTCATTTTCTGAACCAGAAGCTGTTGCTTGAAGACGCCCGATGACATCCCCAACACTGACCACTAGGTGTGTGTAATGAACTCGTCTTAAGATAATTCTCCATGGTTTTGCAAGATGTTTCTCTCTTGTCTCCAAATCACAAGAGAACCGTATAAGCTAAAATGCTCTATGAAGTTAGGAATCCTTGAGTCTTAGATGTACCCCAGGTGCCTGGAATAGTGTAGTGGTTAGTGAAAGGAATCTGTGGATTGAATGAATAAAAGGTGGTTACGATGTTTCATCGTGGCAAACCCATTACACTAGCCTGATACGGAAGTGTTAAGACTTTTGAATTCCAACGGAGAGTAGTTTGGGTCTCATCCTACATGTGCTGAAACATTGTTATTGCCAAAACTGTGTTATTGTTGCCATTTTCAGTTACACAAGTGAAACATTAATTGTAGAAAAACATGGAAGGATAATATTTTGACACATTTTTCTTATATGAATGTGATCAATTTCCCCTGCATATTTTGGAAATTGATTGCCATTGACCTTTTATTCTGGGTTGTCTCAGTCTTCTGGGTGATTTGGAAGAAAGCTTAACCATTAGAGATATTAACGCAGTATCTGGCATTTATGTTGAAATTACTTGTAAAGACTGTGGGTACTTCTAACTTTATTTGTAAAATTTTTGAGATATTCTAAAATTCCAATAAAATATTTTAAAGCATGTAATTGAGATAAATTCACTTCCTAATTATGTTTTCAACCTAAGGCCAAAAAATGCTTCTAATAGATATATATATATTTTCTCTTAACTTAATCTGTTCCTGGATTAAGGGTATTTCAGCAACGAGAGTGATTTATCCATCATCTCCCCTCATGCTTTTTGTTATCATTCAATATTTCCTTTGGCATAAATCTTTTTAACCGCTCCCCTGAATTTATTGAATTTTTGGGTAATACTAATTGTAAAAAAGTTCTTGGTTTGGATGAGACAATAATTGCTTCTCATATTAAAAAATAAAAGGAGGATAGAAAAGATCAATTTGATTTTGCGGGAGCGTTATCTCATTCATGAACATATCTCGCTCATGACCTGCCTGCCTTCCTGGAGTCCCAGCTCTCTGAGAGTCAGCAGTCTAACACCTCCACACCTGGGTCCAGTCACGGTCAAGTGCACATTCTGGGACAGTTTCAAGTCTTCCTGGCAAAGAGGTTGTGCTTTGATTGGCATGTAGATCTGATTTACCGGAACTGATAATTAGCTTAATATAATAACCTGTTAATCAGAAAGTGAGCCTCAAACCAGAGTGGAGAAAAGTTGAACTAAATTAGTGTCTTAATATTGATGAGCTGACTCCCATTTTAAGTACAAAAGAGGAAACTGTTGATTAAACATTTTAATTGATGCATCATTTATTCATTCAAGGGTTCATTTAACATGTGAGGTGTAGTGCCAAATTTATTTCATCAAATTTTTCACTTTCAAACTATTTTGGGACTATCGTAGAGCAGAGTCAATCAAAAAAGGATATTTTTATTTCTCTAGTATGCAAGAAGATTTTTGACATAAATGTTTATTTACCCAAAAGTAATATGCTACTTATATTGTTTTATTGAGGAAACTGTGTACTTGTTTATACCTTCTTGGGTAGTTTCATCTGTATTTAGATACATACAATCGTAATATACCATCTGCAAAAGGGAAAATTAGCATTTTACAAAAAAAGTAAATGAGCAGGGTATCATTAGAATAATAAAAATACTCAGAACTGTGCGTATTGAGTAATAAATGCATTTCTTTATTTGATATTTCCCTTAAAGGAATAAATCTCGGCAATCACAAAGCGTGTTCGGCAGCAAATATTTTCAGCACCTATAGTTCATTAAATAGCCATATTTCTTCTCGGTTATTTTTTAATTCACTTCCTCATTGTATAGCCGATTAAAACTTTCAACCCTGAAACTATGAGTGATTACGCTCAGCTAATCTCTGGAGGGATCGTGAGTCACAGATGGGCAAAAATCACACATCTTATTGATTGGAAATGGTGAAACCCTTCATTTTGAAGGAAGAAATAGCCCATTTTTCCTTTTCTCTCTGTGGACAGTCGCGGCCGGTGCAGGGGACATTAGCGCCCCGCCGGGTCAGCGCCGCGTGCCGCGGGGTCCCCCACTGCCTACCGCGGTGTCCCCCACTGCCTACTGCGGGGTCCCCCACTGCCTACCACGGAAACGGTGCGGAGGCCTCCTGGGGACTGCGTCTCCTGCACCTGCCACTCAGCGCGTCCACGCGTCCCCAAGTAAAAGACACAATGACAGTCAGAGTCACCCGGGCCACCGTGCAGCGTCCCTCATGCACGCAGCGCCCTTCGCGGGGAGATGTCACCCATTCGTGCCCACTACCCTCCCCGTCGGGGTCTGGAACCGGGCGATGGGGCTGGGGGCTGAGTGACCCCCACCCACCCCGTGGGGTCACCGCGGGTCACACGCGCTCGGAGGAGGCTGGTCCAGCTGCTTCTCCATCCGCAGCGCGGACGTTGCCCCTCGGGGCGTTGGCCGCTTGGTCCTTGACAGCCTCGCATCCCAGAGGCCGTCTCCTGGCAACGCCGCGGATCACAGCAGGTGCAGAACCATTGACTACGTCCTTCGCTTTATTGTCTGAGAACGGGCCTAGGCGACCAGCTCGCTGATGGAACCCTGCGAGCCATCTCCGGGTGCGACTCGCGTTGGAGATAACAACAGAAAACTTTATTCCTTCCTAGAGTTCGGTTATTGAAAGGGCGGAAACCTGAGCGGAGAGTCTAAATGAAGCGACATATTAAAAAAGAAGTTGACATTGAAACCGGGACACGCAAGCGTCATTATCCAATATGTGAGGACCTCATTAATTCAGTGTCTTCATATTAAAAAAAAGCCCACAGGGCTGTTAATTATTAATACATTCAAATATTATTTTTCCCCAAATTAGTCGTGATCGAGAGAAAACCTACTTAGAGCAAAATCTGCATCAAAATATTCAAATATTTATAAGAAGGCTCTTAACTTCTAGGAATAGAACTTAAATATATATATTTAAAAGTTCTTGATACTTATTTTATCCATAAGATCGAAACGATGAGATCTACATTCTCATGTTATTTTATTCACAACATACTCCCCATATTTTACTTCTAGTGAGATATTTTATATCAGAAACAAAGCTGCCTTTATCTTCTAAAATATACTTGATTTTTTTTTCCTGGAACAGTTTCTCTCTTTTTGCTGAAACCTCAGCTTTCTCTCTTCTTCCAAACTGCTTTGCTGCCCAAGTTTCCCGTCTCCGTCCACGGCTTCCCTCAGTTACTCCAGGCAGGAAGGGACGTTATCCACTCTCTCCTGTACACACCCCACTCGGAAATAATATCGGCTGAACAATGGATTTCAGAATTTATACGTATTGCGCATGTAATGCCAGCAGAACACATCTGGTGACTGAGATCATTAATGATGTATCTCAAGAAAGAATATGTTGGTAAAAATGGAAGTTACAAAATCATGGAAGACGGAAAGAGAATTAAGGCAAAAGTTCATCAGGGCCATTTAAATAAACATTTTATATCAAAAAATTGCCCTCCGAGGTCACACAGTGGTTCCGGCCCGCCTGCATTGAGAGTTCTGTTTGGAAAGCTGTGCAAAGTCACTGGAGGCTGGTACTATTCACTTCAAATCACATGATCTAACTCCCCCGCCAAGGCCGTTGGCAGTACAACCTTACAAAAGTTTACTTTGTTTTGGGGAGAGTTCATACTGCGTGAACTGGGACACATGTCTAGTTTGCCGAACAATTAAAATTAGAATTTTAAACTGGTTGTATGACTTGGTTAGCATTGGGGAGCATCTGGGAATCTGATGAGTTTTGGGGCACTGATAAAACTCCTTTTCTGAGTAAGAAAGAAGAAGGAAACCATGAATAGTAGAGGATTAGGAAAATAGATGGTCCCATTGCCAAGGAGAACCGGGCGGCTCTAGAAGGCGACCTCTGGCTTTCTTTAGCCTTCATGTAGGAAGATGACAAGGTCACTGACAAGGTCACAGAAATGGGGAGGGAAGTGAGAAATGCCAGCGGTGCCATCCAAGGAGATACTCCATCCATGAGGGATGCTGAATCTTCGCAGCGTTACTGTGTGACTCAGAAATTAAGATGGCAGAGGGAAGGGGGAGGGAACCTCAGTGTCTAGGAGTTTTCATTATGACAATTCTTCAAAAGAAAGAGGGATGATTGACAAGGGTCCTCTTTCTCAGCCAGTTAGTAGATGGGCGAATTTCCTACCTCAATGCGTAATATTGCCACTTATTGTAAAAAAAAAAAAAAAAAATTCTGCTCACATCGGATACTTTAAAAAAATGTTTACTGAAAAAGTTAAGGGAAATTTCACGGGGATATTATGAACTCACCCCTTTAATATGGATGAAAGTTCCCTTTTGCCTTATGAAACTATTATGAGACACTCAGCCCTGCAATATGTAAATAGTGTAAACTTTTTGACTATTTATCATCAATCAGAGATAATCTCTTTCTGAATTTTTCAAGCATCTATCAGTCCCAGCTATAATTTCTCTATTTTACTCTTCTTCTCATAGTGCTGGTGCTAAAGTGTAAAGTAGTTAAGTAACATACAGCAATGTTGAAAGTTTTTTGAATATTTATGGTAGAAATACAGATTTCTTTGCAAAAGTGGCTTTCAATTACATACAGATTTTGGTGGAGAATAAATGGGGCCTTTTTTGTTTTTTAACAGACGCATTTGAATCAGGGTTCTCAGAGAAGGACGAGGTAGTGCAGTTATAAATTTAGTGCACGGTCATGCTGATACAGGGCTATAAAAATAGGTATATGGCTATGTCACCCAAAATTAAGGAAATAGGGAATTATGGCAATACAATATATGGTGAGTAGAATATGTGCAATTAACCATATACAATGCATGATAATAACACATGGAAATGATATGCACAGCATTCAGCGGGACCATGTACAAAGGAATACCTCATTTGTCTCAGAAAATGAGAGGAAACTCCAGAGAAAAGGTGGTGTTTGAGCTGAGACTTGAACAATGGACTAAAGTTTAGTTTTGTAAAAGTAACAGCAGATCATTTTAACCAAGTGCAATAATCTTGTGTAGGATGAGGGAGGCGAGGAACGTGAAGTAGAGTCAAGAACTATGGTCCAGGACGTAGAGATGGAAAAGGTGAGAGGAATGAATAGGGGCAGTGAGGCCGTGTTCGCTGGCAGGGCCAGTGCACGAAGAACTTGGATGCAAGAGATTTTAGATGCCATAAGCAATGAGGATAGATCGGAGATTCGTAGGTGGGTGTGTGAGATTTTTAGACCTTTACATGCAGAAACGATAGAGCAATACCAGGATAATGAATAGGAGAGAGGCCTAAATATAAGAACACAAGAAAAATAGTCTCATAGACTAGGCAATAATAGTGAGGGTGATAATAAGGATACAGGTGCAATAGCATCTTTACAAGATTTTTCATACATAGAACTGACATAACTTAGGGGTTGATAGGATGAAAGGCTAAGAAGATGATTCATTCATTTACAAAATAGCGAGTTCTTTTTTTTTTTTTTGGTGAGAGCTTCCTAGATAATTTTAGCCTACATCCTTAGTTCGGTATTTTAAACGTCTAGTTCATGTTAGTTTTTCCTACTACTACTGGCTCCTGGGTGGATCCTGTTTCATTCATATATAATGTGCCACAAGTGGGACTGTAGTGTATTATTTCATATTTCATGATCATTCTCACTTCCACAGTAGGAAGCGCATGTATCCATGTCGGGCTTGGCCACGCCCAGCATTTTATAAGGTGGGATGGACACGAAGCTGACGTATGCCACACTCAGAAGCTTTAAATCCATTGCGGGTTCAGCTGAGTGTTCTTTTGCTCTCGCCCTCTGGTGAAACAGCATATTCCAAGCCGTTCATGGAGCCTGGGGTTGAAATAAGAAGAACTGTGGTCAGTCTCTCAGAGTGACACACTGCCTCGCGTCTCATGAGCGAGAAACCAGGGTTCGCGTGAAGGGCCGAGGCTCTGAGATGGCTCGTCACTGCGACAGCAGCTGACTGATGTTGGTCCTTTGGAGCAGAAGACGTAGTTCTGCGTCTAGACGTCTTTTTTTGGGGGGGGGTGTGTCTTAAGGGGGATATTTAAGAAAATGGGGTACGTAAAAATGAAGAGTTGGCTTGAAAGGTAGCCGAGTTCTAAAAGTGTGCCCTCTTTGCGATGCAAACCCAAGACCTTGCACTTTTTCCGGAGGACTAGTTTTAAACGACTACCTATTTGCATAATGAGTTTCCTTGTGTTCCCTTTGTGTCCCCAGCTAATTATTTTAGAGCAGCTTCCCGCGGCCTGGCCTCCTGAAGGCCCTCTTCTTAGGACTCTGGACAGTCCTGGTCCACTACGTGCAATTTTGAGAGCGTACTTTCGGGAATAAAACGCTGGACGATGTAAGGAGTGTGACTTGATGGGAAAGTAGCCGTGCTGCAGACCACAAGCGTTAGAAAAAGAAACACTATCACTCCCTTTCCTCTTCTTCTTTCCTTTCTTCATTATGCGGGGTGGGTTTTAGGGAGGGAAAGAACATCAGAACCGTTTTAACCTTCTCTAAGTAAAAAACAAACTTTGTGGGAAGACTCTCTGATATCTTTTGAATTACTCTGGTCCCTGCCGCCATGAGGTGGCAGGTCGCTAAGACTTAACTTGGACCCAAAGGAAGGAATTCTGGCTCCAATCAAACGAATATGCTAGACCCATAATGACCATCTTTAGACACTTCCTAAAATGACATTATTATATTTATCTCAATGGCAGTATCAGTTTTACTTCTGCTACTACTACGATGACAATGACTAGGGCTGCTATCATTACTACGGCTACTGGTACTGCTACTGCTGCTGCTGCTGCTATGACAATGACGATGATGACAATGATGATGACTACTACTGCTGCTACTACTATTACCGTCACCGGTAATAGCTGCCATTTATAAACATAGAGATGAAGCAGAGAATGTGTAATTCCATGCACCGACACACTCAAGCCGCAGAATCTTCTTAATAATAGGTATTCATATTCCCATTTTACAGACAAAGAAGCTGAGGTTGAGACTGAGTGACTGCCCCATCGGCCCCACCCATGCTCTTACGCGCAATCAACTCCAATACATGCTTCCAGGCGTGCACGACCGGGCACAGCTGAAAAAAAGGAAATTGGTATCTCAGAGTGAGATCTGCACCCACACATTCTCTGCAGCATCGCACGTGAAAGCCAAAATTTGTAAATGACCTAAATGTCTTTCGGTGAATGAATGGATAAAGAAATCTTGGTATGCAAGACTAAATCTGGAAGAAATAAACAATGTAAACAGACCAATAACAAGTCAGGAGACTGAGTCAGTAACAAAGATAGTCTCCCAGAGAAAACTCCAGATAGTGTTGCTGGTGGATCCTACCAAACATTTAGGGAAGAATTAAAACCAATCCTCTCTAATCTCCTCTAAAATATCAAGGGAGAGGAAAGAAACACTTCCAAACTCATTCTACGCAGCCAGCATTACCTTGATGCCAAAACCACACGAGTATACCACAGGAAAACTACAGACTAATATCCCTGATGAATACAGATGCAAAAACTCTCAACAAAATATTACAAATTAAAGTCAAGAACACATCTAAAGGATTATACACCGTGACCAAGCGAGATTTATCCTTGGGACACAAGATGGTTCGACATACACAAATCAATAACGTGACACATCACGTTGATAAAATGAAGACCAGAAGTCCATAGTCATCTCAACAGAGGCAGGAAAGGCATTTGACCCCATGCAAAGTCCTTTCACGATACAATCTCGTGATAGGTCGCGTACGTGAATGTCATCGAAGCCATGTACGACAGACCCACAACTAACATCACACTCGATGGAGAACTGAAAGGGTTTCCGCTGAGATCAGGAATAAGACAGCGATGCTTTGGGGTGGAGGCTGCGTGTTGCCCTTTATGTCCCAATCTTGGAAGTCACACAGTATCACCTCTGTGACGAAGCCATCAGAAGCCTGCCCCAAAGGGAAGGGACCGTAGACGCACTCCTGGGTTACAAGGTGCCAAGGTCACGACTTCGAAGGGCGTGTGGCATGGGAGACACCTGCCAGCGTCACAAATGAGGCAGAACAGAGCGGATGCAAACTGCTGAGAGAAAATGGACCAACGGGGTGTGAAACACGTGAATTCGAAAGAACATCTTCTGAAGATTCAATTCACGTGGTCTGCATTATCTGACAGAGCACTATTTAAAACACGAGTTGACAACCAGGGGTCCCCTGACCCCTCCAGCATCCGATGAGGTGTTAAGTCCATGACACTAAAAGGAACAAATCGCGAAAGTCCCTGAATCTATGCCGGCTTCATTATCGCGTCCTTGAAAAGTGGGTGTCAACTACAGTCTCTGTAAGATTCCTTCCAATTTGTCTAAAACTATCTATTTGTGTGGCTACTTTACCTGGGGGCAAATTTTTCCTTTCTGGAAAGATGAAAGACACCTAAGGGTTAGGGTCGTTTCGAAGGCGATGGTGAGGGTCGCCTGGCACTTTCACTCATGTTGAGGGAAAGCGTAGGGGGATGAAACAGAGACAGCGAGCTGCTCTGAGCTGGCTCTCTGCCCTGTGCTCCCGTCCATTCTGGGGGTGCCCCCGGCCAGAGCGCACAGACCTCAGCGGACAACGCGGGACAGAGCTGCCTCCAGGCTCGGCTTGTTCAAAGCAGCCCCTCCACGTTCTTCACCCACAGAAAACCGGATTAAAAAGCTCCGAGCAAAAAAGCTTTGACCTTCTAACCTTAAGGTCAAAGTTGAAAAGGAAGGGAAGCAACAGAAAACATCTCGGTGACATAATTTCCCTGCGAGACTCTCCTTTCTTGCTTTGCTTTTTACGTTTCTGTCATTCCCACTGACTTTCCAGGTCCAAATGTCAGGTATCAGAATTCAGAGCAAAACACTCTCCCTTACTCACCCGCGTGTTGCTCCCCAGAGGCCTACGCCTACACTCCAGATTCTGTTCGTACGGTGCTCTCGGTGGGGAGGGCTGCGGATGGATCGTATTGATTGCAGCCAGCGAGGTGTTGAGAAATTTCTTTTCCTAAAAGCTTTGCGTGGCTTGAAAGAGGAGAGAGTCAGCCAGGCTGGTAGGCTCGGTTCTCAACGCGTTTCTGCGTCTTTCCTCCTGGCCCCGCATCTGAGGCGCAGCATCTGGTGGTTCTCGCCCAAGCAGCAGACTCTGCATCAGCTCGTCTGGTCCTTCCCGACGGGGAGCTGAGCTCCAGGGGCGTTTCATGAGTGCTCTAGGCTGATTGCTTTTTTTTTTTTTCTTCCAGGAAAGAAATAAGATGTTTTTATTGAGCGCTTAACTAATGGCAGGTAACAGGCTATCCTGCAGGCTCTCTCCTTGTTTGCAAACAGCATTCTTCAGAGAACTCCTCCCCCGACCCCCATCCCACTGCTCCGAGTCCGGTCTAGGCCAGGCGCCTTTTTTCTATGACTCTCATGGAATGTTTTGAGCTTCTTTCAAGCACTTACATGCTTATTAATTCTATTACTTGGTGGCTGTGACTTCTGCACAGCCGTAGAAAGCCCTGCTGATTTTTCTAGCTCAGGGCATGAGTGTATGTCACAGTGGAGACTCAAACTACGGTTGTCAAGCCAATGACCAAGTGGAGAATTCCATTCTATTCTTCTTCTAATCCCCATGTCTTAAATCAGAAAGCAAAACCTTTAGACAGTCGAGAAGTGTCTTGCGATCTCACGGGTAACGTGTGGCAGAGCTGGCTGTGGAATCAGGGTCACCCTGCCAGCCCCCGACTTTATTATGCTCTAGGTATATTCTGTCTCAACTACCTTGAAACCTACCTGCCTGATTTAATTGTCTTTGCACAGGGATAAGATGAAAACATTTGGGTTGTTATAAACTCTCAAGAATTAGTATAGAAAAATATGACTGAACTAGGAAGAAATATTCGTAACTGGGCACTGACACTCTTTGGAGGCTGTAGGGTCTGGTTCATGCTTTCAGCGTGGTTGTTGATGACGGGGGTCTGTTTCTGTCACTATTTGTTTATCCAGATGTCCCAGGGGGTTGGCAGAGAGGAGGGCTATGGGTCAGACCCTCTGCGGGAAGGGATCCCTTGCCCTAGGCGTCTTCTTTACTAGGTTTTCCGTGATCACCTTGGCATTAAATAGCTTTCTATACCCGGCCATGTCCCGTGGCCTGGGCTTCGCTCGTCCGCCATCTCCATTTTGGTTTGACCCTGTCTCCCTCTGGGGGGAGCCCCTCCCACCGCAGAGACCCAGTGTCAGGGAGAAGCCCCGTTCTCTGCAGGCGCAGGGTCATGGCTGCCCGAGGCTCTGGTCTGGTGGGGAAGCGCCACCCTCTCCCGGCAGCCCACGGTGCTTCCTCCTCCCCCTGCCCACACTGCAGGGTGCAAGTGGGGTTCTAATTAAAGTTGCCCTACTTCCTGCAATACCAAACTACTTTCTGTGTTATTTTTATTGCCACTTATGCCTCCCCGGTAGCTGGCAAGCTGCTGCCCACCTTTAAAAATGTAAATGAGAACCCTGCACTGTCCTGCGTCACTGACCTTAGAATAAAACCCGGGGGCTTGACCTGCCTGGTCAGACCGGAGGCCACGTCTCCCATCCCATTACGTCCCAAATGTCCCCTTGCTTTGTCCTCTTCAGCCCACTGCTCCTACCTGTCCTCACAACGTTCCCAGGAGACGCTTTCGATTCTTGCTCTTCCCTTTGCCAACCCCCTAAATATCCATCTATACTACGCCCCTCTCTCTTTTAGGGCTCTGCTTAAACGTTCTTGCTCAGATGTGTCTTATTCCTTTATTCCTCTCCCTAGGACCTCATCCTGCATCATTTTTCTTTGCAGACCTCAGTGTCACCTGATTCTGTTACAATTGATTACTTTTCTTCCAACTAGAATGTGGATTTTATGAGAGGAGAAGGTTTGTTTTATCCACCACTGTGTCCGAGGAACCTTAACCAGTGTAGGGGAAGTCACTAAATATTATTGAATGACTATAAGAATGGCCGATTGAATGAATGAATGAATGAATGAATAGCAGAAAAAGAATTTCAGTGCATTCATTTGATTACAGATGAGGGAAAAAGAAGCTTTCCGTGTGGGGTGCCTGTGTCCCTCAGCCTGGCACACGCTGACCTCCAGCGGGAAGTGACATTTCCTGCGGGTTGGTGACCTCCCTCCAAGGCCAACCCTTTGTGGCCGTCTCTGCTGTCCTAATTCAGTCTGGACCAGGGTTGTTCTGCCTAATTTCTATCGATTCCTTGAAATGAATTTGTGTTGCATCTAGAAGATGAAATCTGAGCTGACTCTTTGAGTCTTTTTTCAATTTAATTCTTCGTATTTGAAAGAGAGCACAACTGAGATATTGTAAAATCAATATAGAAAGAAGTGCCTGGAGTTCCTGTCGAATCCCACGGGGTTAAGGGACTGTCTCACAGGACCATCTTCACTTCAGACGCCGGCCACGAGCAGCCCCAGGTACCCACACTTTTGTCTGACTTGACTTCAAAGTTGGGGTCCCCATAAGTCTCCCCTCCCCTTTCAGGCTTGATAATTTTCTAGAATGGCTCACACAGCTCAGGAACTCACTTTCCTTCTTGGTGACAGAAGGAGGACCAAACCTGTGGAGAAATTTTAATGGGCCCGTGAGAGTTTGTTTGAGGCAAACAGAGAACACACCAGTAGGAGAGATCTCAGCAGACGGAGAAACTGCTCCAGAGAATGACAGTGCTCAGCTTCTTCTGTGCATTCATGAGGGAAGGTAAGACAGACAACATGTAGGTGGGAGCAGGCGGGATGGAGAAAGCGTGTGTCCCTCGCAGGTGGCTATACCTCCCTGAGGTCTGAAAAAAGAGGGTCACTCCAGCATTTCACAGCTGCATTAACCTCGGTGCACAGAAACGAGGGGCCAGGGCTGGCTCAAGGAGAGAGAAACTTTTTATGTCCTGGGCCTGATACTCACTGTGACCTGCCTGGTTCGGAATTTGATGATCAGGTCACCTGTGAGGTCACTTTGGGTCGGATTCATCACAGAGACCCTTCTATGTCTGCATTATGTTTACTGATTTATTGTCACTGGTACAACTCAGGGACAGCCACGCGGAAGAGATGTGTAGTCCAAACTGTGGGGGAAGGAAGGGGGTTTCCAAGCCGTCGTTTCCAAGGTGTGTCACCCTTGCAGGACCTCAGCGTGCTCACCAGCCTGGACGCGCTCTGAACACCGTCACGTAGGGGTTTTTAGGAAGGTGTCATTATGTAGGCACGATTGATTAAACCATTGGCCATTGGCGATCGATCCGGTCTCCAGCCTTTCTTTCCTCCCTGGAGGTTGGGGTGGGGGTGGGTAGGGCTGAAAGGTTCGACACTCCGATCATGCTGTGATGGTTGATTTTATATGTCAACCTGACTGGTTGAAGGGGTGCCCAGGCGCCTGGTGGAAGGTAGTTTCTGGTCGTGTCTGTGAGGGTGTCCAGAAGAGATTTGCACTTGGTTCAGTAGACCGAGTAAAGAAGACCCGCCCTCCCTGGCATGGGCTGGCAGCGTCCGATCCGGAAAAGGCCCCATAGAGCAAAACGGTGAAGAATGTCCTCCCTCCACCTGCCACCTTGTCACTTTTTCTGGTTTATCCCTTTACATTTCCATTTTCTGAGCAAGCCTTCCATCATTATCAAACCTTAGACTCTCCAGGTACATATCCCACGCTTTCCCTTTGGGGCACGGATTCCACTTGTAATGAATCAGTGATGTCATTTTACTGTCTGCCTCCCCATTTGATAAACACAGGCAATGCCTTTGTTTTCGTCTTTCATTTGTAGCAATTAGTGGAGTACCTGGCACCCGGAAGCATTTAATAAATGCAGGCCATTTATCTGTGTGTGTGTGTGTGTGTGTGTGTGTGTGTGTGTGTGTGTGTGTGTGTGTCTCCTGTCACTGGAACCTTAACTGGTGTAGGCCCGATCTAAGTTACAACATCTATTACTAAAAAAAGTGAGTCTTACATTTCTTTTCGTTTTAAGACCTCACATCCCTCTGTTAATTATCTCATCAAGATGGCCATTATGCTAACCACCAAGCAAAGCTCTCTTTCTAGAGTTATAATTTGAAACGACAAAAGAAAATTGAAAGAGAGGCCCCCAAAAAAAAATCTTTGAAAACTCACGGGAATGACCCAACTCAAATAGGTTTAAAATACACTTAAGTTGTTCTTTTCTCTGGCTGTGATTATTTTCTTCTTTATATTTACATAATGAATAAATACCTGTTTCTCCTTATACAACTGTTCTACACATAAGAAATCTTTTATTTCAGCGACGGATTGAAATGAGTCCATCTACCAGTTCCCCGGGGCAGGCCACTTTGTCATTACAAAAGCAGCTCGGGGTTAGCAAACCAACGACTTTTACGTCCTCACATATATGACATTTTTTCTACGCCAAGTGTTATTTCAAACAGCCATGTTTCTCCCCCTCTTTAAACTCTTGGTTTCTGGAGGGATGGTAAACGTTTGGAACTGAATTGAAAAAAAACCTCGAGATTCGCTAATTTTCATATCAAACCATATTTAATTAGATTTCGATATCTTTTGTTGTAGTACAAGGAAGCCTTAAAGGCCGTTTCTTTATAGGAACATTGGCGAATTAATAAACAATGACATTAAAATAAAACAGCTTTCTACGAGAATGTTTTACTAGATCTGAAGCCAGCTTTGATACTGATGAAAGAAAATTTCCCTTGCCAACGGTTTCATTGCTTAATTTGCCTTATAATTAAAATATATTTCCTGGTAGTTAATCTGCCCGTTCTCTGCCACACACTCAGGCATTTTTTATTTCTGTTATTTAATCTAATAATAGTAATTGCTATCTTTTCTTTGTATTAGATGTTCATGGCAGTTGGGGGACATTTTTTATCATAATAACATATCGCTGTTTCCATCCAGTAGAAATTATTCTGGGTTTCTTTCCATCTTGAAAGATGGCCATGTAGTTTAGCTCATTCTAATTCATACAGAGCTTGAAAAGACAGACTGTATGTTTAATGATTTGTGGATATTCATACTGAAGTTTCCTTCTGATGCTTGGGGTGTGACTTACGGCATATAATGGAAGGGCATCTTGCGCTAGGTAAGCCTTGGTTGAAATAATGCAGGTGTTTTGCTACTTTGCATTGAGTTGAAAATACCTCCTGATACTCAAATAAAAAGACATGAATTCAAATATCCACTTAAAAAAAAGATAACTAAGTTTAGTTTATTATATAAAGGGACCCCAACACAATGTATCGTTAATAATGTTGATATAGCTTTCTGTCTCATTAGAATGTCACTTATCCTTAGTGCTTTGTTCTTGAGGTTGAGTTTTCCTGGGGGGAAAAAACAACAACAACCCCAGAGCACGGATATACCCAAATTAAAGGAAGCAAACTAGAATAGGAGAAGGAGAAGGAACATATCTGACATTTATACTCCACAATTCTCAAATTTGAAAGAATTTCATATGAGTTTGAAAGAGACTTTTAAAAAAATGAATCACTGAACTTGGTTTCTATTCCCAGCGGGCTCAAGGGATTCTTCCACATGGAAGCGTGACCACATGTCGCCAGCGTGCACTGTCGTTGTAAAGACTGCGAGTGGAGAACCACACGCTCCTAGAAAAATGACTGTATTTTAACAGAATCACACTTGGGGAAATTCATTCATGAAATTTTCATTAATTCTTGGAGAAATTATTTTCAAGGGATGTTGACTGGTGACATTCTCCCTTCCCAATTACAGCTGTCACACCTGAACAGAGAACTGATACTCCGACTACCAAGTTGTAACTGATTGGCACTAACTAGTATTTTACCACACATATCAGAGGACGAGTGGGTAGCTTGCAGAAATCGATGATTCCAAAATGACATTTCTATACAAACTACACATCTCACCAGTCATCAAAATGTGTTTTTCCTTCCCCCCCCCCCCTGGACACGTAAACCTCAAGAACTGCTTTTGGAAGAATCAAGAATTCACTTTCAGCTTTGCCTGAGTTAACTGTCATTGCTCCATGCTGCTGCTAATTAATGGAGGTGCTGAACTGCTCCCCATGGAGGCCGCCATCTTGTTTTGCCTCACCTGCGCCTGCCTCACCTGTCTCCCTGAGCAGCCCCGGTTGAATTCACTAAGGTCTTGACACCAGTTCCTTCCTTCCTCTGCTGCGTTCGGTTCGGCCTCAGTTTTGTGACTGTGTTCAAAGCAAAAGTGAATGGGTATAATTATCATTTCAACTTGAATTTGAATTTTTTTCAATTCAACTCATATCAAGGAGAAGGTGAAATTTGATATGTTTGAAAGCAAAATCGTTTCTATGAAGGTTTTTCGAAAATGGAAATGCGCTTTCATACATAAAAGTAAGAAGGAATTTCATCTGTTTTTTTTTCTGTCTAGCACTTGAAGATGTCAATGCAAGCTGCAGGTCTTGAATTTCTCTTTAATCTAGGCTTGGGTTAAAAAAAAAATAAATGTTAGTAGGAAGCTGAGGAGGAAAGGCAGGTGAGATGGATGCTCCATATCCACTCTTTGGGACACCCCCCGGCACAGGGCATGAGGCTGTGCAGTGCGGGTAAGCGTAGCTAAGGGATTTATTAAATGTATGAGGTTGGAGTATAGAAAACCTCAGAGACTTGTTTTAAAAATTTTAATTTAATGTCTTCTTAATTTATCATCGGGAGCTTTTAATTGATATCTGACTTGGTTGATGGCATATTTAAAAGATTATGAGTATCTTTAGTTGTAGACGTGACAAGTAGAGACCTTCTGAATTCAGCAAAGTATGAAAGCAACAGGGCAATAAATTACTACTAAGTGGCTGGATTAAAAAATCACACAACAAAACTAAACACTGCATCACAGAATCCCACTGTGATCATTTCTTCCTTTCTTCTTTCTTTTTCTTTCTTTTTGAAGAATATATATGCAATCATTCTCTCCAGAAGTCTCACAGCGTGAGTTGAAATAATTGGTCTAATTTGTATGGCAAAAAAAAAAAAAAAAAAAGCGCCCTCATTTCTGCTGATAAAATGCGGCTCGTGGCAGCTCCGATCCTGTGGTTTTAAAGCGATTCGAAAGCTGTCTGCACTGAAGCAACGTGTTAGAGATGCTACGAGCTGATACGGTTTTGTTTTGGTTGCTTGTGGAGCAACGCGGCTGAGGGAAGAAAATGGGCTCTTGGTTTCCTGATAAGTAATTTTCTGTTCACCATGTATTTCTAGAGCCAGAAACTTTGTCCCATGAGGCTCATCAGTGATTAGAACTTCTGCGATGCGTGTTGCACGTCACCGCGGTTCGCACCACCCTCCGGCCGATGGCCATGCAGAGTCGTCGGAAGATGAAACATAAGAGATGGTGTCTGTGACTAAAAAATATTCTCAAGCGGTCTAATTCGCTTTAAGATGGTTTTGAAGGATGCTCAAAGAACGGAAGCCAGGGAAGAGGGAGGAGACTAGCTTACCTGGCACTGACACACAGGTAAGACCCCGAAATAGCAGCTTCGGCCAGGGCGGGATGTGTGGTCCTCGGGGCCTGGGATGTGCCTAAGCCCTTTGGTCCTCCCAGAAGCCCCGTTAGTCCAGGAGGGCGTTGAGGATTTTTAGGACTTTGCAACGTCAGATGGTTCTGGTCATCTTCACATTAAATTCTGTCCTGACGGCTGCATGTAAATGTGGCTAAGGCTAGCCCTCCTGCCACTGCCTCCCCGGCCCCTTGCTGCGTGTCCCCACACCCCCCGTGCCTCAGGGCCTTGTAGAAGTTCACCACTTTCTGCATGTTGTGGAAACTGCTTCTTTACCACTGAGCTGTAGCTCCACAGGGCAGGGACTTTCGTCTTTTCGATCCTCTGTGCCCAGGCTGGTGTTTGGTAAACAGTGGGCAAGTGGGGCTGGCAGTTCGTGTGGCCACAGACCAGCAAAGGTCAGGGCTCAACGTGGATTTGGTATACGAGTGACAAATCCTGAGAGCTGGTGGGTCACTGGGACGGCCCAGAGCAGTGGGTGGGGGTGGAAACGGGACCCGGAGTGATGGGCCAGCTCTTGTTGTCTGTCCCCAGGGCAGGGGTGACCCGGGAGGCCCCGGAACAGAGGTCATCGTGTATTGGTGGACAACGTGGGTGGTTGGGATGGAGCTCGGCCCTGTGGCCCACTCGGTCACCAGCTAGTCCCAGGTGACAGCCGCTGTGGTCCCAAGTGCTGTACCCAGTAAACACCCAAACTGACTTATAACATGTGGTCTTCTGTTAACTGGGGTTGGGAATACTCAAGTATTTAAAAGTAGCTTTTTGTTTTTTTCTGATTAAATAATCTGTTTTTAAAAAAACTAGCAAAAGACAGAAGAAATCCTCATCCTCTTCATCGTTAACTTCTTAACTTTAATTCAGACGTTTGAGAGAAAACAAGATTAATGTTTTGTCGACATACATCAGATACCTTAGACAATTTCGTAGTTTGGTTTTTACATTAATTTTGTAACTTCCATATACTGCAATATGAGAACAAATTAACGGTTTTGATGACTATATTATTGCAAATGATGAATTCGGAATATCTGAGCTATTCTCCTACCTTGGGGAATTATTATTAAAATCTGACTACTATAATCTTTGACTAGTTGTTTCTTTAAGGGAGTGTCCTCAGAGAGTAAGCTCTAATATACTTTCGACACTTGGGACTCACTGTTTAAGTTGTACTTATCGTGTTTAAATATAGATATTTTTTCTTATCATTCAGATCAGAATAGTCTCTCATTTCCCATTGGATTTCTTATTTTATTCGTGGGTTCTTGGAAGTACAGTTCTTTATTCCCAAATGTGGAAGGATTTTTAGTTAACGTTTAGATATTGACTCTTAATTGTGCTATAGTCAGAGAACACACTTTGCACATTTTAAATTCTTTGAAGCTGGTGAGAACCGCTTCATGGCTCAGCATGCGGTGAATGTTTAAATGTTTTGTACATAGTTGAATTAATACATATAAAACAATGTAGTTTCTACAGATAACAGTTAGGTTAGTCATATTTTTCAAATATTTTATTTTCTTTTTGTTAATATTTGCTTATCTAAATGATTGTAGAAAGACACAATGAATACACCCAATGACAAAATACAGATGGGCCATTTTATCCCCTAATTCTCTCGAGTTTTGATTTTCTCTATGTTATTAGATGCATAGAAATTTAGAACTGCTTTGTCTTATGACAGGGCTGGGCTAGGATGAGTCAGCTGAAGCGCCGAGGGTACACAATTCAAGAAAGTCCTCACACTCAGGAGTCACCAAAGGGCAGGGTGGCACTTGGGAGTGAGGGGCTCCTGTCTTACCTGCCTCACCCTGGGCTCCTCTGTCTGACGGTAAACCGAAATTTTATCATAATTCCGTGTTCTTCGTCTATTTACTGCTTCTTTTCCTTCTTCAAGTGCTTCTTTAGTTCTTTTAATTTCTCCATTCTTTTATTTTGGGTGTGTTTATGCAACGCGAAGCTTCGTTTTCAGTCTGATAATCTTAGGCTTTTAGCTGGAATCTAGCAGTCATTCCCAGTCAATATGTCACTCATTTGGGTTTGAATTTACCATCTTATTATTGGTTTGCTATTTATATCACCTGTTCTGTCTTCTCATGTCTTTCCTTTCTTGTCCATATTTATATATTTTGATTTTTTTTTTTATCATTCTGTTTCCTCCCTTGGCAAGCTGAGCGGTTATGCTGTTAGTCTTAGCTGTTCCTTCGCTGTGACTTATTTTTTCTTCATCTGCTTTCCGTTTTCCTTTTGGCTTTGTTTGTCGACACTAGTTGTGCTTTTCTCTTTATCCATCTTGCCTGTGGTTTACTGGGCTTGTTAACTCCATGCTATGATTTCCTTTGCTGTCTTTTCAAATATTGCTTCTGCTCCCGTCTCTTGCCTCTGACTCCGAGACTTCAATTTATATGTATGAGATCTTTTCTGTATTTTTCATCATTTGTTTCTCTGCGCTGCATTCTGGAACGTAGGCGAAGAGGAATTTTCCGGGTGCATGGACCATACTTTGAAAACTGCTTGGCTGTGATGCTACCCATCAAAGTCCCAGGCGCCTTTCCTTTCTGAGTGAACGATGCATCTGGTTGCGTCTGTTCTTAGCCCGTGTCCCTTTAAAACACACTGTTCAAATTCTCAGTTTCTGTGTAGCCTCCTCTGTGATGAGCAGACACTCCTGGGAAAACTCTGTAAAAAGATTTCGCTGTCATCTTGAAAGCAAGAGTCATTTGAAAGCTCAAATGTGATTATTTAATTTTTTTTTAGACATTTAAAATATGCGCAGCTTTAAATAGTTAGGGCAGGCTCATTCTGGACGTTTTTGAAATGTAGGTGCATATTATTTCCGTGGTTAAATTAATCAGTAAATAGAAAGCCGAGATTTAAGTTTTAAGTTCTGGAGAGCTGCCAGAAATAGAGAACACACAAGCAAAACACTCTTAAATATTAAATTGTTTAAAGATGGCACAGGGTTTGAGAGATGCCTTGCTTTTCTCTCTGAAAAAAAGTCCACGTATTTTCCCAGCTCGTCATGACTTTGGATTTGCAGAGAACTCAGAGGTCGTTGCCCAGGTACGTGACACCTGCTCCTAGCTAAGGAATGCTTTCCCTTCTTGTCACAGATGCCACTCAGGGAGCGGTGAACACTCTGAATCCCTTCCTTAAAAAACAAACAAACAAATAAACAAGAAAGAGAGATGCATACAACCCCAACTCAGTATAGTTTTAGGGATTCGGAGGATAAAGCTTGTTCATAGATCTCAGGTTAAAAATTCCTGACTTGGTTCCAACAGTCTGGGGAAAATTCCATTTTCATCTCGATGCTTCAAATATGTTGATTTCCCTCATTGCGAGAATCCAGCTGTGAGTGTGTACGCACACGCCCACCTACGTATGAGAAGCGTAGCTGCTGTAAATACAGCCCAGTGGTCAGAAACCAATGAGTTCAGAGATTCACTTTCACAAACAAACAAGCAAAAGAACATTTCGTGGGCAAAATAAAGCCCGAGAGTATCTATTTTCATTTACAATTACGATTGGTAATCAGTATCCTTAAAATTACATTCAGAAATATTCAAGTGACATGATATTATTTATAAAGAGAACTTTTTAAGGGTTTTGTTTTATCTTTGTATGATCTTACATCACCTCTACTTTGTACCACTTTTTATGATAAATGTCTATATTTATAGAACATGGGAAAGATTAAGCTTAAAAAAATGATGGCAAGCATTTTTTAATCTTATTACTTTGAACATTTGAAAGGGTTTTCCTGCTGAGAAATAACTTATATATAGTGAAAAAGTTTACAAACATAACAAAAAGATATATTTTTAAAATTAGTTTCTCTCTTGGTGCCTAAAACATCAGGAAAGGGATACCCTAATATAATTTAAATTATATTGAATGTGCTATTTTTAGTTTTTCTTTCAAGATTGAATGGCTTTAATTCTTAGGTGATCAAAATGGTTCGTCTAATTATGGAAGAGTTGAAATTCAGCAAAGCCTTATTCATTTAGAGTCTGTTAACCAGTAGTTGAGTTCATGTGAACAGCGAGAGCTCTCTTGACACAGTTTATGAATAAACAGCACTCGCGAGGAAGTTAAGTATAAACCGGGTTTTATAGGGACTATTTCCCTTTCTCAGGGCAGATACTGCAGCTGCATTAACAGCATCGATTTGCCGAGTTAATTTGGGAAGATTTTTATCAGGACATTACTGGAGACCCATTAGATCTTCTGCTCTGCCGTGCTTTATTGGCATAGCTCGTTATGCCATGAAACACGTCATAGAAAATCTCTCATTTGTAGCATTCTAGAATTTACTCTTCCTATAAAGAGACCGTGCACCTATTCATCCGAATGAGTGTGCAAATCGGTCTTCTACATGAAATGGATGAGTCAGGGAGTGTGATGTTAGACCCAAAGCCAAATACAACGTGTGACCAAGATGATCACGAAAAATGTAAAAACAAATGCCATTTGTTCACAAGGAATATAAATGTACACTTGTGTGTCTACATGTGGAAGCCAAAATCAATCAAAATCATTAGCTAATCTAATTAGATAAAGAATAGTCTCAGCTGTATTGACTTACCTGAACGGCGAAGCGAGGCTGAGTTAACACTGAGGGTGGGGGCTTTGCAAGGCTTTGCTGGGTTCTCTTTTAAGCTCTTTCTTATTAAGGATTTTTAAATCTCATCGATTTCATATCAGCTGTATTATCAGTTGACTACATATTTAAAGTTCCAGGCTATGGGGAAAAAATCATTTGAAAAAATTTAAACAAATTAAGAATAATAAAAAAGGGATAACTGTTTACAAAATAATATAGACCACAAAGAAAATCTTAAAAGAATATAAGCAAAAAAGTATTAAGACTAACATAGTGTTTTAGCAATTTCGGTGAATAAAAGGTCAACGTAAAAAAATTAGTTTCTGTTGACATATGTCATTACTAATAAGTAGTAGATTAAATTCTCAACAATAAGATAAATTTATATAGTAACCAGGAATAAAAAAGTTGGCAAAAGTGTATTCGTATATATGAAGGACATGTGAGAAAACTGAAAAAAAAAATGGTAAATGGGTCATTTTTTCATACATGAAAACTGAAAGTCAATTTTTTCTAAATCTTTACATTGAATGCTAGCTTAGTGTGAATTTTAATTCTCCTATTATTTATTGTGTATGCCTGCATACTTCCATTGTTTTTATTCATTAGTTTATACAAAAAATATATACTGAGCACATTCCATGTGCCAGCCACCTTTCCAGAGCAGAGGACACTGAGCTTAAGACAGGCAAATGTCCTCACTCCACAGAGAAGACAGCAAAACACCCACAGGGAACAAATAAACCAGAAAACCAGCAAGAAATGACCAGATGTGACAAGTGCTATGCCAAGGACTCTCATCCTATGATGTGCTAGAAACTGGGGTTGCATTCAGTTGCGGGGGGGGGGGGTCAGAGGGATCTGCAGGTGTACACCTCTGAGGTGAGACATTCCAGAATGTGTTGCTGAGACCCCCACTCATGTGTGTATTTCTCACAGGGTCATGGGGGGTCATTGGGGTGATGTATTTTGAGGGTCAACAGAAATGGAGAAGAGAGGAAGAGGAAAATCAAGGAAAACTTAGAGGGTTTTATCTTGTGACAATGCGTGGCAAGTGCTTATCTAGACAGAATACCCCATTTAATAGAAAATCATCCACCCAAATCCCACTGCAGGCTCAGCACCCCCTTCCTCCTCCCCCCTTTGCAAAGACCTTCTGGAAAGAGCTGCATGTACTTGCTCCCAATATGCTCTCATCTCTCTCCCTTTGGAATCAGGATATGTCCCTTGAGGCGCTGTTCTGGTTAGACTGGGGAGACTCCCCCACCCCCACACTGCTGCCTCCAATGCCGAATCCAAAGGTCAAGTCTCACTTGTCACAAATAAATTGTTTTTACTGTGGATTTATCCCTGTGATTATAAAACATATAAGAATGGTGTCACATTTAATTTGTGTAGTTGTGCAATTTGATACACGATTATATCCACGTTTATATTGCTGCCGTGGTTTTTTTTTCTGAAGAATGTCTCCTATTACTTAGTTTAAATATTAACATTAGAAAGCACTTGTGTTTATTCAGATGTGAAAAGTGGCAGTTTTATCTTGTTTCCGCATTTTTCTTATTAATTATAAGACATTTCAAATTAAGTATTGCGCTTGTCTAGTAGATTTTTAAAATCGAAATTTTGTTTTGTGTCATCTTTTCAATAAGTCATGTGAGATATTACACTTATAATCATTTAAATGTGAATAGTCATTACATTTAGTGATTATTTTTTCACAACTTCTATTCCCATCCAGACTGACTAGAAGGAGCTCCCTGACACCACAATTCAGTTTAGAATAGTTCTATAAAACTTCCAGAAGCATTATTTAATGTGTGTACGATTTGCTCATAATTAAAATGTAGATAATTAGAGAAAATAGAGACAGGACAAAGAGTTAAGGATTCCATTAGTGCTTCTGACACCTTATAAATAACCTTATAAATAATCAACTGAAGAAATACTGAAAAATACCGATGTTAGCAGGTTATTGATCTTCCCAATGTACTTTTAGCCTCTCTAGAAATAGTTCTCTTACACATACAAGTTAAGTGAGCTAGAACCAAAAAGCATTCTTTGGTTTACTAAATGGTATTGGTAAGAGTCTTATCATTGTTTTCCTCCTAAGCTTCAACAGACACCAGAAGAATTCATTTATGATGACCAAGACACCTGTCATAGTGTCACAATTCATTCACTTAAATGGTGAATTTCCACAAATTAACAAATTATTCAATTTTATGTCAATTGACAATTACCCTTTAATTTCTAATACTCTTTTAAAATCAATACATTCATTGGGGTGTCCTGAAACTGTTACTTTAATTATATTAAACCATTTAAGTCAGTTAAATTTGTTAGAGTAAAAATGTCTCTATATAAAATAAAAAGTTGTCAAACCCTAGAATTTTAATCTATTTCAGTAGGTATTTCACCCAAAACTATATGAAAGAATGAAGTAAAAAAATGAGAAATTACAGTAACGATTTTCAACATTTTAAAGTGCTATGTTACACAGAATGGGTAATTAGCCATTCTAATAAATCACAATTTGTCTTCATTAAGACTTGAAGAGGAAAAACAAAGAATTGCAACATATACATTCTCCTCCTCCAGCCCTCTAACTCTATGTCTTTCCTCCCTTGGGGAAGAAAGGATGGGGAAACAAGAGAGTGAAGATAAGTAAGGTAAATTTAAGGAAATTAGGGGGAAAAAAAGGGAATAGAGACAAGGTGGAAAGAACTCTATGACTGATTTCTATCCAACCGGAAGGAAAAGAATAAATTCACACACACAGACACACACAGAAAAAGCTAGAATACCCTTCCATAATCCTGTATCCCTCTCAACACACATATATGTACTACACGTCTACACACATGCCAGTAGTACATATATGTGTGCACATGTACTCTTTATGACTCAAGTTCTCTTTTGCATGATTTTACATGTATAATAGATAATAGAATTCATGTGAAAATTCACACCTATGTAACATACCATCTTATATCTTACTGGGGATTGTTTTGCCAAGACAAAAATAAACAAACTGAACACATCATATTTTCTTCAATTACAAATGAGCTATAGAAAATGGTAACCTTGATTAGACATAGAAACAATCGTCTATGACTTTTGTGTGATTAACATCGAAACTAAGAGTTGCTATAAATTTACTTGTGATATTTATTCTCAAAAACTGGAGGACTTTTAGAGAAGTGTTGCTGTATATTTATCTCTTGAAAAACACCCAAGTGGTTTTTCAATTGGCATGTTTAATAGAAAAGTGATGAAATCGGTCATGTTGGCCTGAGTGCTCGCCGAGCTCCTGGTTTAGGAAGTTTTGACAAGGACCTGACCCCGCCATGCTTCAGCTGTCTCGTCTGGAGAAGTATTCTTTCTGTACGATTGCTGTATTAAAACAGACAATGCCAAGTCATTTGCACAATGTAAAAGACATAATTATCTTGAACAGCGCTTGCTGTGTTTGCAATCACAATTCTCCAGGTTATACGTGGCAATAGAGCTCTCACGATTTCAGAGAACAGGGAATCTGTGTCACCCCATAACTGGGCTGGTGTCACTGGACCTGTTGCTTATGACTTGTCTCTTCAAGGTCAATGGAATTTCTAATGCATCTCACTGATGGCCATTTTTTTCTATTTTTTTTATTTGCCTTCTCGGTCTCAGGCCACTGAGGTGTAACCAGCTCCCACTGCCACTCTTATAGAGCCTCGGTCCATTGTGGTGTTGAGATCGTCGCCACCTTCTTTTGAAGCATCTGGGTGTGGCTGCACGGATGCCGCCGTCTCAGCCGGGGGTGAGCTGTGGTGACCATTTCCTCCTTGCTATCTCCTCTTACTGTCAGAATCCCCCAGATGTTCCCCATTTGGCAGAACAGCGCCCACATGTTTTAATATTTGCTCCTCTCACAGACCTCATCCCAGCTGAGAGAGTCAGTTCATTCTTGTGCCCATCCACCTCTGTGACCTCAGAGTTTCCCATTTATCTCCATGGTTTTTGGTTCTTCCTATCGGACCTCAGCATCTCATAAGCCAATATCCTTTCCAACCATATTTTGGCAAACACTATGCCCTCAAGTTCAGCTGGATGTGTTCATCTAAGTCATACATTTGAAATTTCTACGTCATTGTACTTTGCCGTGAAGTAGATGTTGGAACCGTACATCGCGGTTGTAAATGAATTTCCTGTGGCTCAGTCTTGCCTGGCTTGACTTGGTCCAAGTGAAAAGAGCTCCAGTCAGTGAGAAGGAGCTTTCCAGTGCAATATCTGACCTTTATATCATTTTACTGAAACCATTTGGTCCAGAACAATTTAATTCAGGGCCTTACAAATAAATGGCAGTGGTGCTTCTGGGTGCTTGTGAAATAGGATTCATTTGATCCTAATTTTATTTATTTACAATATTATGCTAAGCACATATGTGATTTTGAATATCATTGATATGCCTCCACTGGTACTAGGAGGCTGAAGACCTCCATCTCTATCAAGAAAATACGCGTCATCGTGAGGTAACTGTAGCGTTCTTGCTGGTGGAATGTCACCGAGGCAGCAAGTGTCAAGTGCAGAGTGACAAAAACAATTGATTTTCTGGAAGGCGAGTTTCCATAATGACAAGAACTGAGATAAAATAGAAGAAATGGTATATTAGCTGGATATTTCTAAGTCCTTATTCAACCAATTGTTGAATAGATATTGGACATTTTCTGATTTCTCCTGGATCCCTTGCATTGTTTAGACATGTACAACATAAAAATATATTCCTGGTCATTTAAAGATATTTTGGATGATAAATCTCTCCAGAATAGCATACTCAATTATTACTATGAACAGTTGGCACTAAGAGGAGACACAGTCACTTGGGCTCACAGAACCTGCCTCCTTTTCCTCCATGAAAGCAATGTGAAGTTAAGTGATTCTAAGTACACCGTTCAATGAATTGAATAAAAAAGAATATTCATCAGGACAATTTGTGCCTCAAAAACATTTGTTTTCGACGTCAGACAACCCATCCTGACGTTCTAGATCGATCGAATGCCTCCAGCCATTGCTCATCTTCCGTTCCTTGCACTGCTCATCGCATGCACTTCTAAAATTCAATTGCCCGTTAATGTCGTTTTGCATCTTGGGTTGTTTATACTAGTTGCCGCGGTTGATCCTGACCCATGGATGCAGTTCTGCTTCTCTGGATGGCTCAGGTACAGAGCGATGAAATTCCTTCTCCGTGGACAGTTCTTCGCACACGCGAGGAGAACTTCAGGATGCGAAGCCTGCTGGGACCCCTTCCCCTCGGCGTAGAGAAGCGACGAGGTATCCCGAGTGTCACACAAGCACGAGTGCCATGTATTTAGTCTCTCAAGGGAAAAACTGCTCATCTGGAGGTGACACAATAATGAAAACATTAGAAAATGGTTCACGAATGAGGCCTCCTCAGAGGGGACAGCCAGGGTGAATGGAGAACGTGCAGGCGACAGAAGAATAGGGCGAGGTGACACAGATGGGCAGCGTGAGGGACGAGCGGGCAGCAGCTGACTGTCAGACAGGAGTGCTTTCTGTAAAATACGAGGATGCTCAAACAAATATCGAAAGGGAAAAGGGAGAAAATAATACGAGTGGGAGGAAAAATGCTGTAGATGGGTAAATCCTTTAAATTCTTTAGTTATCTTTAGGCATAGCCTAACTTGCTAGTCTACAGAGGAATAAACAAAGGGGTCAAACAGTTAAATACATCAATGAAGACATTTATGTTCAATGGAGTAGAATATGTTAGTAAAATATTGAGACTAATATATGCATGAATCTGAGAGAAGAAATAATAAATATGTTTATATCATCGTTATCACCTATGTTCAACATGAAATGCAGGTGCTGTTCAAAGTGTATTCAGGAAGATTTTTGAAGTGGCAGTGTGACAACATATGTTCCACATCAAAAGGACCAATTGTTGATAAAAATAGGAGAACAAGGAAACAAATCCTCATTATCTCCGGTGACTATGCAGTTTTATCATTAACCCCATTGAGGAGCTTTTGAGAGAGGCAATGCCACCAGCTCCAGACGGAAGGTGGGCATGAGAGGCTGGTGGCCAGAGATTTCCTGCTGCTGAAGTGAGCGTCTGTGGCGAGGGAGTAAATGCAAACCTCACACCGTCTCGTAACTCAGAGGTCCCTAACCCCCGGGCTGTGAACGGGTACCAATCTGTGGGCTGTTAGGAACTGGACCGCAAAACAGGAGGTGAGCGGCGGGCCAGCGAGCAAAGTGTCATCTGTATCTGCAGCCGCTCTCCAGCGCTAGCATCACCGACCCAGCTCCACCTCAGCTCATAAGGCATTAGAGTTTCACAGGAGCACCGGTCTCTGCTGCCAGAAGGTTGGGGACCGCTGCTAATTATAGATTAAGACTCAGAGGACACTGACTACACACAGATCTCACTTTAGATCGATAACGCCACAGCCCAGGGGAAGCAGCAGCCTGGAGTACACCAGAGCTTTCCCGAGATTTTCCTGCAGATGGGGACATATGACACCCATGTGGCTGGTAGAAGACCAGGGAGAATCCCCTCGGGAGTCACAGCCCATAGCTGGCCTCTGTGACATGAGGCCGCATTCGTCTATGCAAGCTCAGGGAAGAATAACCATAGACTGCTGAGAACTTCAATGCATCAAATAAGAGTTAAAAATTGAGAAATAAACATCAACAAGAACAAAGCATGGTAAGGACAAGAGACAAATGACAAACCCATCAGTAGATCTAATAGAAGGAGAAATAATTAAATTTCCCTATTGTGAAGGAGCGTAACATCATAAGAAGATACAGGAGACTATAGATTCAGGCGTGGAGAATGGAATGCTTATTTTAAACACAACAAAGCTCAGAAGATATAAGAAAATTAATATTCTGATAGAAAAAAGATATCACTAACGGATCGAGAAGTTGTGACAGACATTGCAGCTTGTTTTAGATAAGGTTATTATTTGGAATTCATTAAGAACGCCTGTAACGCAGTAAGACAAAACAAACTGATGCTGGCAAATAAACAAACTGCCATGTGTAGAATCAGAAGTACAAGTGGTAACGTTTACGTAAAAAAATGTTCCGTCTTAGCACTAAGGATTCTATTTCTAGGTTTCTATTACGTAGAAATAATATCACGTACAGCTACTTGAAAAGAGGCACGAATTATTAGAATACTCTTTTGAGAATTTATTATGATAGCAAATATTTTGAATAATCTTTATAAATATAAATAGAAAAATTATTAATAAAGTTTTACTGTGTTGCTATTATGTGACACTATAATTTGAAAGAGTGATGCATACTTAGTAGGATTTTTTTATTTTTCCTCGGTTTTTTTTTTCATGTTTAATTTTCTACAAAATCATTAATAATGATTTACCTGTATAACATTACACAATACGTAAATTTAAAAACTAACAATATACAAAGAACTTCAAAGAAAAATATTAGGTATGCAATTTTTTAACCTTACAACCATTCCTTGACCAATTAATTAGGAAATAATAAACAAGCAAACTTGAATGAGTAATTAACTAGGAGGGTGAGTGAGTAGGAAAAATGAGGAATAAAAGCATGGAAAAAAAGAAACTAGAAAAGTATATATCTATATATATGACAGAGAACCCATTTTTTTTTGGTTAACGATATAGTTTTACTCATTTTTTAAATTTTACAAATTTGTGTTCTATTTTTCCATTTTAATGGGCATTATGTCTTTATTTCATCCAAAATACATTTATTCTAAAGACAGCGTTCCATAAAATTAATTTCATTTGCAGCACATTTGTGTTTTAATGATTCATTCTGTTAGCTCCCTTCTTAGCATTAGATTGTCTCGACCCTTTGACCTATTTTGCATGTCTGTTTTTAAATGTCTTTAATTTCTTCTCTCTCTCTGGTTCACCCCACACTCTTTCTCGTGCCTCGCGGCCTCTTCCAGCTGGTGCCCCAGCTCTCCGTCTAACGGTGTCTTCAAAAGGCAGGTGATGGGTTTGTCCCATGCAGGTCCGAGCATGGGGACAGCGGTGGCTCTGCCGAGCTCCTGGCAAGGGAACGTTCTCTTCCCCAGCTCACTCTGCACGCCTTAGCTCCTGCTCCAGATGGGATCCAGGATTCTGTTCTCTCTCTCATTGAGGGCGGGCAGGTGGGCAATGGAGTGGCCGCCCCCAAGCTTGGCTTCATGTCTCGCTCCCAGTTCCTTTCCCTCCATCCCAGCGGGTAGTTCTGGTTTCTGGGGCTCAGAAACCAGAAGGCCCAGAGCTTTGGCCAACATTTCCATTTCTGCTCTGTTCTTGTCACTGAGGGTGAGTGTGTCTTTCTCGTTCTCGTCTTGTCATTTGAGGTCCAGGGTATGTCCTGTGTGTAACACCCTCATCCGTCTCAACTCTCATCCTCCTCATTCTGGCTTCTGAATCCGCATCAGAGCGCTGCTCGCTGAGAACCTTCTGGTCATCTCCCCACAACCTCAGCAGCCCTGGAAACAGCTGAGCAATCGCCTCCTTCTATGGCGTACTGTTCTGGTTTTCTACTTACATTTCCGCTCAGGGATTCTTACTGCCTCTGCTCATTATTTTCAGTCACCTGTCTTCTAAATGCCAAGTCACTTAGCCGTATTTTCTTTGCTCTGGCGGTCCATCCATCACGGGCCTCACGCAGTGTTACCGTGCAGTCTTTAAGCAGAAGGCAAGGCTCTGAGGCCTGATAGCTTTTATGACCTTTGCTTGGCTAGTTGCTTAACGTCCCTTGTCTCTGATTCACCTGCAAAATGGAGTTGAAAATACTATTTAGGTTAAAGGGCGTTTAGAATATTAATTGCGATAACACGTCAAATACAACACAGTGCCTTGGCACTCACTAAATTATAGCAATTAGTTTCTATTTTTCTGTGTCATCTATTTCCCAATCACTTCCAGGTTACTTATAAACCCGCCCGAATTTCCCTTTCGAAATCTCGAATCTTCTATCTCACTCCCAAATTGACACATCTGCTTGGTTCTGTGACATGTGTCTCAAGTGTAAGAAGCTCAGAACGAGCCTGACTGCTCACTGAGCTGCTCTCCTTCCCCATTTCCATGTTTTAGTAACAGACAACCAGTGTTAAAACCCAACAGTGAGATTCCTGGCATTGCTGCTTTTCCTTCGGTCCTGTTCAGCCCATCACGCAGTCTCATCAGTTGTATTTGCGCTTTGATAACAAGGCGCCTCCTGCGTTCACTCCGGTGTCTACAGCATCCAGATCTGCACCATGTTCAGATCCAAAGACTTGAACGATGGGCTCAGCCTCCTCCTGCTTCCGGTTCATTCTCTACCCAAGAGCTAGACTGACCCTTATACCATTAATGAGTAGAAATCAAAGGTGCGATAGGCATTGGTTTGACATATACTATTCCAGAAGTTATTTCTCACTGATCGTTTTTGAGATTCCAGTTCAAAGAAGCAGAGTTTTTATGGCACAGAACATTCCGCAACTATCATACCCAAGCAGACTTGTCATTCCTTTAGGGAGAACAATCTGGGGTTGAGAATAGTGTTCCCCAAAAAATAAGTAGCAAGTGTAACAGAGGCGTTTAGACACATGCTGGCTACAATGTAAAATTAACCTAATAAATATTAGATTGGGAAACACATATGTAAAAATAAAGAAACACGATTAACCAATAGACAAATCACTGAAAAAAGGAACAAGAGCTTTACTATAGTCATGGTAGGTGTTTCGGGGATAGGAAGACAATAGTGGGTGAAGAATAATCAGAAATTGAGGAAATGAGAGAAGGAAACAGTGTTAAGTCAGAGGAAAAAGAAAGAGTTGTCTCTAAAATTTCAAATCTCCGCTCATGGGCGTTGAATACATTTAAAGAGACCGGTACCTAGATATATATCTTAGTACTTTGGTAAAGGAGGGGAAGCTGATATGGAAATTATCATTCAAAATGTATGACTTAGCTGAAATAGTGATTGATAAGCTAGAGAGATAAGTTGTGTGATGATGTACTTAAAAAATGAGTAATGGCGAGCATCAGAATTTCATGAAAAACAGCTTTCATGACAAAAAATTGTTTGATCTATTTTGAAATCTTAGGGATAACCACATCAAAAGACCTGACGATCAGAAAAAAAAAATAATGCAGGCAGGGTTCAGAATCCTGTTCTCCAAAATATGGCAAGCACGTATTATTCTAGCATGATAAGCATGGACACATTATACCGGTGAAAAGGTAATATAATGTACTAGGTAAAGAGTTTCGGAAGGCTGAATTCAAGACTGTGTATCTCAGAAAAACACAGTTGCGTTTAAGACCACATGTGAAGGTTGAACATATGTATGTGTGTTTACTGAAGTGTGTTTGGTTGTGCAATAAATCTAGAGTATAGCCCGGAACTCATTTCCTTTCCTTGTAGAGCCTAATGGGAAAATAGGAACTACAGAGCGAAGGACCGCTACCTCCTCGTTATACCGCATGCGCGCTCGTTTGTAGGCCTATGATGTGTTCCCAGCAGATGGAAGAACATTCCAGTAAATGCAAAACAGATTGGTGTGCATCTTCTGTTTCTTCTTCTCTGTATCTAATTAGATGTGCATTTAGTTATCTGAAGGACAAACAACTGGTGTCCAGATATAATGATAAGAGTACCCACGAATGCTTGATTTAGTCTTCTTGCTAACATTTTAAAGCAGAAGAAGGATCTAATGTAATTAACTATATAGAATAGTACAGTCATCCCTTCCTGTTTCCAAAACTGTAGGGCTGACTTAGATCATAATCCTGCCAGGAAAAGAGTCTGAGAATGAATTAAGCCTTGAGAAAACCATTAAGAGGAATACAATCACCTTTTCGTTTGAATCTGCATAGGAATTAATAAGGCCCTACAAAAACAGTCAGCATGGTATTCAACTTGCATCTTCCTTCCTTCCTTCTCTGTCAAGAATGACAAGCTCAGAAGGGCAGAACTGTCAGCGTCCTGTCCCGCGTGTAAAGAGTTTGGAAATCACCATCCTGTCCTAACCAGTAAAAAGCTGAAAAAACATAAGAGTCCACACGTTTTAGATCTGTAGGAGAAGTGAGGATATGGGGCAAATTGCTGATCTCGAAGTTGGAGGGACAGACAGGCAACGACAGAATTACAGCCGATGAGACTGGAAACCCACCCGTGGAAATCGAACAGGAAGCAGAGGGACAGCCAGAACCTGGGGGACAGCGACACCCCCTCCCCCCAGCAGAGCGAGGCAACGTGACTAATGGAGGTTGCTAGGAACGTTCTGGAACCAGTTTGGAAGACCCCGTCGAAATTTAATTTATCACTTACGTTTGAGAATTTCGTCCTGCAAACATCGTAACTCTTGCATAAAATGAAATGTACGTAGAAATATTTGTTGCAATATTATTTGCAAAAGAAAAAAACAAACTGGAAGCAGATATCAGCCATGGCTGCGCCGCTAAGTGCATGAGGGAGCTCCCGCACCCTGAAATGTTATGTGACTCCGAAGAAAAATGATGCTATTTTGGTAACACGAGATGACCTCCCCGCAAAGGTTAATGACAAAAAAGCAAGCTGTGGTATAATGTATTGATCAGATGTGATTTAAAGAGATAGAACTGGACCACAAGTGATACATAAAAGAAAGGCTGTCTGGAAATGTAGGTGACAAATGCAGGCTGTGCTGACCTCGGTGGCCTGGGCTGGCCGAGTGGGGAGAAAAGCAGCGATGGCCCCTACGTCACTGTACTCAAAGGCGTACTGAATTGCTCGCATTTTTAAAATAAATAATGTTTTTCATTTTAAAATAAGAAAAAAATAAAAGAAACATAAGTATGTTCTCAAATTATAACATACACCAAAACAATTCTATGGGCATAAAAGAGAGAGATATAAGAAATGTAACCTAAAAGATGTAGTTTCTCGAAATTAAGATTGCTCTAAGGCTGAAACACTAGGAAATAAATCAGCCAGCAGCATATCTGCACTGTTGTGCAATATGCACATTATGAAGCCTTCTCGCCGATTTTAATATATGTAGTGAAAATTAGACACGTGGCAACATGCGTTCAGGCAGTTATTTTTTGAATGACAACATTTGTTACCTTCATATATTTCCGTAAACGTTCTGTTTTTTTTTTTATTTTATTTTATTTTTTATTTTTTTAATTTTTCCTCCGACAGGAAGCGATCGTGTTTTATGCTGGGGAGGAAGCTGGTTTGGAACCTGTTTCGCATCCCCGCAGTGCACGGTCCAGGACCCGGGCCCAGTGGGAGGGTGCGCAGGGCCCAGCTGGACCCCGGGCGGACACCGCAGACACATGGGGCTGGGGGCGGGGCCTGTGCTGGGCCGGGTGAGGACAAGCTGACCGTGCAGACTGCGTCGTGATTAGTTGCATTGTTTTCAGCTGGTGGACAAGGTGAGCTGGCTGGTGGGTGACCTGTGGTGCTGCCATCACGTTCACCTGCAGGGTTAGGTTCTGCTCTGGAGCTGCTGGTGGCTCCCGACAGAGCCCTGGTCACCACGAAGCCACCTGGATCAAGTTGCGTGTTCACAAGACGTTTGATTTTTTTTGGTGTTTGTTCTTCCCCATCCACTCCCAACACCCCAGTTCATCGACTTCATATAACAGTTATTATGTTGCTCTGTTTAAGGATTGCTTTTTTTTTTTTAGCTTTCATGGTCTCTCTCTCCTTTTTCTATGTAGTACTTTCCCCGGTAAGTAATTGTTCAAAAAACATCTTTCAAATGTCCAAACTCTTACTATTTATCTTTTTTAGATAAACATCCAATTAGATAAACATCCAAATGCCCACCGTCCTTTTCAAACTCTTTGTTAATTCATACGTTCAACATGTTGGCATCATTCTGATCTAACCATTTAGATGTGTGATCGCTTCTTTCTCACCTACTGGAATTTCTCTCATCTCTGAAGTGAGCAGCGGTGCGTTCTGGGCCTGTGTCACACTCCACGGTCACTAGGGCATGCGGATGGCAGCAGAGGATGGAGAGAAGCTGCGTGCCGTGTGGATTGTGCGGGTGGCTTAGCCCTTAGTTGAGGTCAACGCGTGTGAGCTGTCATGATCCTCATCGGAACGACTACACCCGTCACAAGTGGCAGCGCGAACACCACAGCTGTGTTCCGCGCCTTGACTATGGATCAACTCTCACTCCTTCGAACCCGAGTCAGCGTTTCGACGGAGTGAACTTGATCTTGTTTCGTGTTATAGGTCTCATGGGCAAAACCCTCTTTTGCTGTTTTCTTTCTTCGCGAGAACTATAACCATAATCATTTCCCCGTGTATTCAAAATACTCTGCCTGAAAACATACTTAAATTCTGGAAAGCTTTACACTCATTTAAATTACAATGGCACCATCCTTTTGTGCTTGTCATTATCTTCCCCAGGCTTTGTCACTCCCATGGCAACACATACTGTATTTTACTTGGTGTTTAAAAATTATTTATGCTGAGCGATGAACTGTGTTTTTTTTTAATGAATATTCAACAATGCCTTCCAAGGGGTTGAACCGCTCGGAGTCTTGTCTCGAATCCTTCCCACGCACTTCTAAATTCGGCCTTTGCAGTATGGCTCTGATCACGTTGTCCCCTGCCCCGAACCATCCGCGGTCCCCTCACTGAGGTCCCTGACAGTGTGACCTTGACTCGCTTTCACCCCTTTACCGCCTCGCATCCAAACTCCGAATACGTGTCTGAGTGCGTGCTGGCCGCAGACGACAGAATGGCGAATTAGGATGATGAGGGCGTTATCACATCATCATAAAGGACATATGAAGGCGAGGGGCGATGGTTGTTTCATCGAGAGGCTGGGTATGACCTTGGCCCTGGTCCCTTCTCTGCATCCTGGTGGCATTGCCCTAGGAGAGCCTGGCCGGCTGCCTGCATGCAAACTGTCCCCCACACAGAGACTGCAGAGAAATCCACCCCTGTCTTAGGTCTCTTATTATGAAGGAGGAAAGCCCTCCAGGGCCTTCTAGGGCATTCCAGAGGCTTCCAGGGCCTTCCAGAGCCTTCCAGGGCCTTCCAGGGCCTTCCAGAGTCTTCCAGAGCCTTCCAGGGCCTTCCAGGTCCTTCCAGAGCCTTCCAGAGCCTTCCAGGGCCTTCCAGGGCCTTCCAGAGCCTTCTAGCACACTTTCCTTAGCGTCTTTTGGGCAGAGCTTCTTTCACACCCGGTTAAAACCACACAGCTAGTACGAGCAGCTCGGCCGTTGGAATCGGCCGAGGCTGGTGCACACGCAGCTCCTGGCTGTGGGGAGGAAGGAGTCCAGCTCCCCAAGAAGGAGGACGAAGACAGTCGGGGTTCTGCGTGGACAACCAGCTGTGTCTTCCACATCAGCTAAGCTGTTCGTTTTCAAAATGAAGGCTAAGAACCAAACTTTTTTTTTTGTCACTATAATTATATTGCATGACAGGCAGGGGCACTTGGCCCCGGAAAGCCTTTGTGATATAAATATATATCGATTTCTTTGTTAAGCTGGGATCATGTACTAGGGCCTGAGATACCTGAAGCTGCTTCTCTCCTTTTAGAACTTTCTGGCTTCCCTCTGGCCAATTTCCAAGCCCCTTCTTAGACTCTTCATTCTGAATCACGTTGCCAAGGTTATTTACGAGCTGACTTACGACTCATCAGTCCTAGAAACGACCTTCACCGCCAAAGCTTGTGTCACTCATAAACACGAACGGTCTAATAGTCATTTCTAACGATCTGCATTAAATTTCCCTATGTGATTGGTGCAGCGAATTTACGGCACCTTTTTATCCGGGAGAACTTTTGAAGATGGATTTATCCACGAGCTCCCTGCCTTGCCTTCGTGCGTGGGGCAGAAGTGCCCCTTCAACACATGTTACTCCTTACTTTATCGTTCTGTATCCTTGAAATTATTCCTTCAGGACCCGTGCTTCTTTCCAAAAGTATTCTGTGTGTTTGTTTTTATTAACTAACTTCTGAGAGCCTCTCTTCTGCTCCCCCTCAGAATAAATCTGAGCAGGCGAAGTGGCCACACTGTGCGTCATCAACGAGAAACAGCAGCATCTGTCTTGCCAAAGCCAAGGGCAAGTGCAGGAAGGCAGTTTCCTACAAGATGGGATGCTCGCGGTGGCGGGTCCTCTGGTCCCACGTCTGCCCTTCTTGACTGCTGACTGGGCACACGGAGTCATGTGGAAGTGTAAACCCTCCCCATCTGTGAATACCTGAACAGGTGTTTAAATTACTCCGCAGAGTCCCCATCTACATTTAAATCAAAGACTATTTCTGAGAAAAAAAATGCTACATGCGGCTATGATACAGCTTGTTGAGAACAAAATTAAAACTAAAGAATGAATTTAAAATGGGGAAAGATAAGTCCTTTTCAAATAGTGGTACAGAAACATAACTTTCTTATTCTTATCAGCACTAAACAAATTATATGCCACATCCCCTGCAGACAAATGATGCGTGTCCGCCAGCTATTCAATCATTTCAGCTTCATAACAAATTAACGGCCTCCCCTCCATGAAATGGCACGTAAAATATTTGCACTCAGTAGTAATGAAAGAAATTTTAATTGAAAAATGAAAGATAAGCTCCACACCCCTGACTGCTCACTTGTCCCCGTAACATAGGCCACCGTTGGAGAGAAAAAGGGACATCGAGTGAGGCAGAAACGTTTTGTACAGACGTTTGGGGACGGATGTGAAAAAACCCTCAAATTTTGCACAGGCTTTGGTGAAATAGTTCCCAGTAATTTTCCATAATCTTGTGTGTATAGAATATGTATTTGAGCAGTATTTATAATAGCAAAAAGATGTTACCCAGCTTATGGATATATTATATAAGTAAGACGGCATATACATATGCATACTATGTAAATGAGGTCCCTATGTGCAGTCTTGAGGCAGAACTCCTCCTTCTGGGGACATCCCGGTGTCTGCTCTTAGCCTTCGAGGATTGATCAGCCTCCCACCCCCATTATCCATGGTAATCTCCTTGATTCAAAGTCAATCGATCATACTTGTTGATCAAATCTGCAAAATACCTTCCTAGCTGTATACAGACTAGTGTTCGATCAAACGGCTGTGGCTTCGGGTTAGACGCCTGCAGGGCAGGTGCTCGGTTAGAAACGCAGGCACTGGAGGGAGAATTCCTCCCTCCCAGGAGTGAGTCCGGCATTAAGTCTCCAGCAGACTGGACGAGGCCCATGCACACAGGGTGACTGCCTTTTCTTAAAGGAAGCTGGTTTGTGACAGCAAATCGCATCTGCAAAGCCCCTTCCTAGCCACACGGAGAGTGGTGTTTAACCAGACCCCCGGCCGCCACCCAGGCGAGCTGACACGCGGCACAGGCCCTCAGGCTCCCCGTGGTCGCGCTGCAGGTCATTGCCATCTTAAATGCCCTCTGAGTGGACGCACTTGACCCTGAAGTGCCCGGGTAGGGCCTGACGGGTCTGACAGGCAATTTGTGGCTTCTGACCTACGTGGAAGAAAGGTGCTGTGCCCGAGAGGATGTTTATCCTAGGACATTGCCATCGGAAAATAGAAAAGCTGGGGAAACCACCAGCGAGGCAGAAGGTGGACGCTTGTGTAAGTTTTTAAGTTCTGGGGACATTGAAATCATGGGGAAACAGCAAACAGAATGTGCCCGATTCAGTTTATCGAGAGGAAGGACTGGCCTCGGACGGCATCGGAAATGACACAAGATGAGGATGGGGACAACGTGAAAGGAGAGAACGATGACACCTCGTTCCCAGTCCAGGTCCCGTGAAATCTGTCGCGACGAAAGGCGCGTTTTTAAATCACTTGATGTATCCTATAAAGCCAGTGCTAGTTCCCAATTTGAGTTGGTTTGAGCATCTTTTTTTTTTTTTTAATAAAAAGTCCTAACCCAAAGAGAAACCAGTGAGAAACTTTTGCTAGAGAAAGTGTTGTTTAGTCTGAAACGGCCCGCACAGCCCATAGGGCACGAGTTCGCACGCTGTCTGCGTCTTCCCCCCGCAGTCTGGGCCCTGGGATGTGGGGAACTGGGTGCAGAGAAGGGATTCTAGGTGGAGTGTGACCCACTGGGTCAGCACACGACACCCCGGTGACAGCAACCACTCCCCAGCGGGTGAGCAAAGCGTAGTGGGTCCTCCAGTCTCATATTTAAAAATACGTATTCTTAAATTTTTTAAAGCAAGCACACACTTTTTTTTCGATAAGTGAAATAAATATAAACCTTATTTATGCTTCTCTACAGCACATGGGTCAGCAGCCCCTTTAGAATCGTAAAAGTCTCTACGTGTGAGTCCAAAGCTTCTAAGTTCCCTGGAGTCACGTGGCTAGACTTGGCCCCTGGAAAGGCATGGGGACAGAGCGCTAGCTGGAGTTGGTGGTGGCATCCGGGCGGGAGGGGTGAGGCCCGGGCCAGCATGGAGGTGACAGGCCGTGGGCCTGGGCAAGATGTGCGCAGGAACGTGGCAGGTGCACAGCGCACCGGGGGGCTGGACCCCTATGGGGTGTGGGAAGAAGGGAAAAGGAGAACGAACCCTGATTTCCAAGTTCCCCCATTGTAGATTAGGTCGATGTCACCGCTCTCTGTGAGGACACAGATCAAGGCAAGGACACTACGGGTTCAGCACCGTTTAAAGGAGCGTGTGTTGGGCAGGTTCTGAGTCGAAGAAACACATATTCATTTTCTAATAACTGGAATGAGAACTAAGAACGTTTTTAATAAGAATAGATTATGAGCTTGACTATCCTTAAGAGGTACGTTAAAATGTTGTTTATAGAGAACATATATAGGGCTATAAACCGTTGTTACAGATGAGGGATGAAGAGAGCAACACGACACTTCACCTCGCTCACAGTGTCTTCTTCCAGACAATCCCCACGGATGACTAGACCCTGAGCAGCTCAGCCCCTGCCCCGGGAGGCAAAAGCCCGTCACCTTCTCCCTTAAGTAGAAAAAACTTGCGGGCTCTGCCACTTGGGCTGGCTGAACGCCGAATTGTGCCACCCTGAGCCGGCACTGGGAGGTGATGAGGCACATCCGGCTTGCGCTGTCTTGATTGGAATATATTTTAAGTCTGCATTTAACATAAATATTTAATCAAAGTTGCCAAGTGCGCTATGAAGTATCAAGCAACAGTCATTTGTCAACTCAGGTGTCTGGACTAATCAAACCTTAAGGGAAAAAAAAAATGCAGTGCTCAAATGATACCATCATTTTATTGAATCATTCCGGTTAAATTTGATTTCGGGAGAGAAATCACAACATTTGCTTTTCTCTGATAGAAATGCAGCTCAGGGCTATCATTTTCGTTTTGATGGAAGGGTGTACGGCTCGTCGTGGCTGGGGCATCGTTCAGAACCACGTGACTCGTTCGGCTCCCTGTCCTGTGACCCTTTCTTTAAACTGAAGAATGCAAAGGAGAAATGTTTTCTTCACCGGCTTCTTACCTCCTCGTTTTCAAGCTAAATTCCCGTTCTGTTGAAAGAGGTCCATCTTTTGATAAAGGTGACCTGCACCCATAATACCTGCAAAGATTACTTCTGAAGCATCCAGAAAAAGATGATATCACAGTTTCAGCATCCTTAGCTCATTCCTGGAGTTGAGCTGGAGACTGAGATGGGAGCTGTGGAGGCGATGATGGATGGACTCATTCTTATACAAAAGCGACTAAACACTACGCCACGCCCCATTCCAGGGCTACTGAAAACAGCGTTTCTCTGTGTGTTCCACTAACTCTCTTCAAATGTTATGAAGAACATATTGGGTTGCAATGAGATGTACATTCCTAGATATTACCTAGCGCATGAAATACTGTTAATTGTGTGTATGTGTTAGTGTGGTCCTCGCTGTAATATTTGTCTGTCTACCTGTGTTTATATATTCCTGTTTTTTTTAATAGTTCCATAAGAGCTGAAGTCTTAACTACATTAAGTTTAATCGATAGTTGATATTATTTATTTTGTGCAAACTTACTTCAACATAGACTCTCCTAAAATGTGATCTGTGCTTCTTTGATTTTAAATCACTGAAAATGAGAAATGCTTCTCCTAATTTAGATCATTCTTTTATTCACAACTTTGAAATAAAATGTATTTTTTGATATCAAATGAAAATTCTAATATGGACCACACACCTTTAGCAAGTTAGGTTTAAGAATAAAAAGGTGATTTCTGTAAAGCCTAGGCAGATTTATTTTGTAACCTCAGATGTACGCAGCCCTAAGTAATTTTGGTAGTGGCTTACTTACTAAATAGCTCGTTTCCATCCATTTTGAGAACTTAAGTTTTAAGGCCATGAAAAAAAAAAAAAACAAGGCAGGAAAATCCTATTGATTCATGTCAGCCAAAAATGTATTTAATTTCTTCTCTTCCTGCTGTCCACCACCTAAGATCAGTATTTAAGAAAAAGTCAATCTTAAGAAATGATATTTTTCAAAAACAGCAAATCAGAGGTTAGAGGACATTCAGGTAATCAAAAGATTAAAGATAAATTCTATTACAAAAATCTTATCTCTCTGTTTTCTAACAGGAATGAAGGAAATGAAAAAAAAAGCAAAATATAAACGATAAGCTTATTTACGTGATAAGTTTATATTCGCTGAAACATTGATTTATAGGATGGATTAAGTTTGATGAGGATTAGGCACAGGTTGCTAGGGATACAAAGATGATTAAAGAACGGTTCTCCGAAGAGACAGAAAATAAAGTAATGACAGCGCAGGAGACTTAACTGTCTTGGTTTCAGGCAGGGGTGTGAGAACTCACTTCTCCATTTTTTCCTCAAATGTCAATTTGCCTTAGGATTTCTAGCCCTGGCGGTTTTTCTTTTACAGATGACGATAAAGCCTCATCTGACATTATTCTGTCCCCTGGTCTTAATTGCCAGCTTCACACTGAGACCTCCAAATCGATAGCTCCAGCCCAGACTTCTCTTCCGAGAGCCAGACTCCAAGTGGACCTTCGAGAACCATTTCCCGTTCATCATGTACAAAACCAAACTCATCCTCCCCAATCCTTCCTCTCAAATCTGTATCATCTGTGATCTCAGTAATTCATTCACTCTTTATATTTATATACTGAACTCCAACTTAGGTCCAGAATAAGGTGCTAGGAATCAAAGTTTAAAGGGATGGACTGCTTTTGCGAAGCTTATACTTGTTTTGCACACACACAGCTAAATTATCAACCACTGTTTAAGTGATTTGAATTATAGAGTGTTTTAATCAAGCCCCCCAAAGTCTTAACGGGGTCACTAGAAAAGACCTAGGAACAGGGACTGGCTTGGGTTGGGAAATGAGGGATTGACTCTTTCATAAGCCACCTTCAGGATATGTAGGATTTGGGGTGAGGAGAGTGAGCAGGAGAGCATCGTAAAAGAAGGGGGTGGTCCAGGGTGCGAACAAATCATTCAAGAAACTTACACTCAGAAAACAGTTACAAAAATTCGCCCTGTTCCAAGCCACTGAGACATTTCAAAGACTCAGTATCATCATAGGGACCACACTCTCTCACCAAAGTGAGTTTAAGTTGGAAATGACAGCGACAATGGGAACGATCATGGTCACGGGGAGAGATAACATCCTTCCTTCTCTGAGCGGAGAGCTGACTGGGGGGACCCCACCCTTAGGACCCCTTGCTTCGCCTTTCCTACCAGAGCCACGTTGCATAGAAAGGCCCCTTTGTTTTGGTTGTGGGGACGTCTCCCGCCAGCTCTTCGGGCCTGTGGAGCATTGTGGAAGAAAGGGCTGGTCGAGGGGGCACCCAGCCAGGTCTTCTCCGTGTCCCCACGTCACCCCCAAGCAGACCTGTCCCCAGGATTGCGAGGGCAGATGGCAGGGTCCTCCACTGTCGTCTGCCTGTGTGTTTTTTAGTAAACTTTATTCACGCAAGTTCTCTATGGCTTCAGCAACACGTGTCTGTGCCCTCTGGCAATTCATGAGAGCCAACAAAACAACGTTGAATCTAAGATCAGGCATGTAGCATTTTTACTTTTGGAAAAATCAGCGCCATCATTCGTCAGCCTTGTTCGGGTTTCATTGACTCGTTTCTGTCTTCCTGGCCCTCTGCACCCGCTCAGCCTGGCCTGCTTCTTTAGCTTCGCGCGTCTTCTCTTCTCTCATTAAGTCTCTGTCACCCTGAGTTTTTTCTTTCCTTGGAACGTGTCATATAATTGCCGACTTCAGGCCTTGTGTAGTCTGCGGGGCTGACAGATTTCGTATTGCTGCGTTAGGTCTCAAATGTCAACCGTGTAGACAGGCAAAAAGTTCTCTCTCTGTAACTAATACAGACAAGTCCTCAATCATCCCCCTGTCATCTGTTTTAGTATCGCAGCTTTTTACCGTCATCTGTAATTACTTCGATAGCTTGTTTACTCAACGGTTCCCCAAGTGTCGTCTGTGGAGCCCGTCAGCAGATTTATGAGACAAAAAACAGCTTTACCACAATCCCAAGGTGTTATTTTCAAGCGCAAACGTGCTGTGTTTGCACCGATGGTGCAACAGCAATTGGAAGTAAAACTGTGGACGTTTCAGCATAAATGAAGGCCGTGGCGACAGACTGTATCATTGAATTCTTCATCGTCACTTGAAGTAAAACATTAAAGCCAGTTTCACTGAAGAATGTCTCCTGATAAAGCAGAAAAAAATGTGAATTTGACTATTCTTGGAGCCTTTAGTGACACGTGTTTAATGTGCTGTATTAGGAAAAGACAGTCGTCGCGTAGTGCTTCTGAGGCTGCTGGGGACTGAAGGTTTGTGTCTCCTGCCCACACTCTCCACCCTGAGGCGATGGTGAGGTAAGGAGGGCTTTGGGGGTGGTTACTGGGGCCTCAGGATGGAACCCTCACGACAGAATGCGTCTCCTCATGGAAGGGGCCCCAGAGGGCATGCTTGTCCCTTCCACCACGTGGGGATGCAGAAGGAGAGTGCACCTGTGAACTAGAAAGCGGGTGCATGAGACAGAACGTCTTGTCTGGTATTGATAAGCCACTCAGTCAGTGGCGTCCTCGTCATAGCAGCTCAGAGGGTGTAAGACAGTGACACTATAGAGGATGCAGGAATTCCCGAGGAAAAACACTCAGGGAATCCCCTGAGTCACAAACTGGGCTACACTGCGCCTTTTCATATAGAACCATTTTCACTGGAAAAGAATGACCGAAGACACAGCGCATTCTCAAAAGTGGACAACGTCACCCCGTCACCCAACTGACAGTGTCTCATTGCCAATAACAAACTAGAGCTTCGAAGTGAAAATTAGAATTTTGGAAAATGACACTTGTTGTCAGGACAGCTTCCCAAAACTTAAAGTATTTTCAGTGGCATTTAGGGCGATATTAACAAATATTGTATGTGCAGTACAAGAGAATGTGCCAACATTTGGAAGAGCTACATAAATCCATGAATTGTTTTCCAAATAACCAATGCATGATTTTACGGAATTATGAATGAGTAGAAGAGCCATTCAAAAAGCTAGAAAAGGATGTTATGCAAAGTTCATTGATGAAACTTCAAATTCCATATCGCAATTAAATTTTATGAAGATACCTCTTGTTGAGTTTTCATACGATATCAGAGAATATCTATTACAGCATTTCCATCTTTTCCAAGGTAGATTGTCTTCATGTACATCATCCAAAAAAACATATCTTAATATTTAATGCAGACATAGTTATGAGAATCCAGTTATGTTCTATCAAATAGACATTATAGACATGTGTAAATGTCAAATAATGCCACTCTCTGTTTTTTTTAAATAGAATTTTCACTAAAAAAGATATTTTGTTAGTTAACATGTAATGCATTTATTATTACTCTTTATAGATAAATAAGTATTTAAATGTTTTCTCAATGCTAATTTTGAGCACAGTAAATATCAGTGGATATCGCTGAAATAAATAAAGTTCGGGGGGCCCTCCATTTTCAAGAGTGTAAAGGGGTCTTCAGAACAAAGAGGGCACTGCTCACGTACCCATTCGTGTTCTGTCTTCTCACTAGGATGAGTGAGGTTCAGGAGGACAGAGATTTGTCCCGCTACCTGGACCAGCACTCCACAAACGACACTGACAAGCGTGTTCTCAGTTATCCGTGCTTGTGAATTGAGTTTTAATTCACTTTGCGTTCCATTAAATACTGGCTCGCAGGCCCGTGGTTTCTCTCCAGTGTTAGCTGTGTCCTGTTCCTGTGCCAAGCCGAAGTCCCCTCGCTATCTCCTCTGTCCTCCCTGGGCTGCTCGGGTCCTATCAGATTTCACAAGAGCTGGGAGAGATGAGGAGATGATAGTTTGAAGCTCTGTTAAGTATCGTTGCGTAACGTATTTGGGAAAAGCGTATCTGCTGATGACAAGTCCTGATATGAGAATCCAACTTGCAATTTGAATCCTTCCAAGGACTCTGCGGTTATTAAGCCTTGTGTGTTGGCAGAAGTTTTAACCATTAACTATATCTGCCAATTTAAGTATCCAATTATATCGGGGATTATATTTATATTCCCTACCATTACATACCGTGGATTTGTAAGAATTGCTATTGTCACGAATGACACTTTTCTCAGCCCAAATCGCACTTCGGAAATGGTGTAGGCTCTCTTCATGTACTGCTTTTCCAAATTGCCTTGCAGAAGTGTTATAAGCACAATTAATTGTCTGCAATTTGATTTGAGATCTGCAGGCAGGAAAGGTGAAATGTAATTTCCAAGTAGTTATGTTTACCATTACGGTCTAATGACATGTATTAGCCATACAAACCCAAAGGGACGTAGCCTGGGGACAGGATTCTCGTGATTTAAGCACAGAGGCAGCTGAGCAATGCTCATTAATGTTAATGGACGTCAAAGCCACCGGAAACCTAAGGCGACGATCACGGCCCAGCAGCGCCTGGTGCTGTTAGCGGTAAACACAGCCCTTAGAGAGAGCGGTTTCTGCGTGTACATTTCAAAAAGCCACTTCGCTCTATTATTCACACGAGTATCACCCGGTAAGGAACGCGTATCTAGGCACGGACGAAGCTTACTAAGCTTCAGTTAGGAGTATTTTAAAAGCTGCAGCTCAGCAGAGAATTTTTAAGCAGAAATAATGACCCCAAAAGTGGCAGCATATTATCCGCTGCAGTGACTAACTATATCTAAGATCCAATTTCTTTTTCATTACATCTGAAATCGTGAGATTTCCTGCTATGTGCTGGGAGATGAGATGGATGCGGAAGATAAGTTACTGACTCTAAGAATCACAGTTTCTGTCTCTTTGAGTTTTGCGGGAGATACATAAAAAGTAAGGGCACTGAAATGACTATTTATAAGCTGTGTACTTCAAAGAAATGTGGTTCCGGTTTTTTGGTCTAGTAGGTGATGAGCTTGGAAGTTGTCACTCCTCCATTCTGACAGTAGAAAGTTAAATAAGCTGGAAATAAACATCCCTTCTGAGATTCAAACCCGTAGGTCACGAGACAAACTATAGCCTCCTCCTCCACACAGTTAGAGACAGACGGGCAGATACAGAAAATCACAACTTATAAGAATAAAAGCCCATGAGCAGAAAACTCTGCAGGAAACAGTACTGGGTGTATCAGCTCTGGTTTTTGGCAAAAGGCAAAAAGTATGGTTCAAAGACATAGAGCGAGCAACAGAACCCAATTCAGGTATGGTGGGTAGGTTGGAATTATAAAACTGATTATATAAATCAGCTATGATTCATATGCTAAGGGATCTCATGAAGAAAGCAAACAGCGTGCAAGAACATATGGGCAATGTAAGCAGAGAGATAGAAATGCTAAGAAATAACCCAAAAAACCTCTAGAGAGTAAAAGCATTGGAACCAAAATGAAAATGTCTGTGATGGGCTCGTTACTGGATGTGGATGAGGACAGAATCTTTGCATTAGAGGTTATGTCGACAAAAATGTCCAATTCCGAGAAGCTAAGAGAAAAAAAGACTAAACGGATGTAATAGAGCACCCAAGAACCATGAGACAACTCATGGTAACAGGTAAAACATAAGCATGATGGGAATGCCGGAAGGAGAAGAAGGAGAGTGAAAAACGGGAGAAATGTTTGAAACAATAGTAACTGAGAATTTCCCCAAATTAATGTTGGACACTGAACCACAGATCTGTGAAGCTCAGAGCACACCAAGCGGGATAATGCAAAAATGAACCCAAAACCTTGCACCCATGCATATCATACTCAAACTGCAGAAAACCGAAGGTAAAGAAAAAAATTGGAAAGAAGTCAGAGGGGAAAAAAAAAGTCTTACTTATGGAGGAGCAAAGATTAGAATTACATCTGACTTCTCAGAAATCATGCAAGCAAGAGAAGAGTAAAACATTGAAAGTGTTTAGAGGAAAAAAAATCCCACCAGCCTAGAATTCTGTATCCTGCAAAATTACTTTTCAAAAGTGAAGAAGAAAGAAAGGCTTTCTCAGAAAAACAATATTTGAAGGAATTTGGTGCCAGTAGACTTGATTTATAAGAAATGTTAAAAGACCTTCTCCTTGTGGATTTGAGTAGAAGTATGTTTGACCTGTTCATTCCTCCGTGCCCTGCAACCATTAACCTCCCGTGTTTCTTTGTCTTTGGACTGCCTTGTAAATAGTTTCTTTAAATCTCTCTTCCAATTCAATAAGGATCTCTTTAGTTTTGTTTCATGGGCTGTTTAACCATTTACCGTATTTCTAAACATTCTGTTAGGCTCACTTCCCAATTCTCCTTCCCATTTGTAGTCAAAGCTATCTTATTTTAAACATTTTATATTAAGGCATCTTATCGTAGGCTCTCTAATTGAGCATCCAAAGACCTTCGTAAATTCAGTTCTGAAGTCTGTTAATCCTTCTGTGTTCTTTAATTTCTGATTCTGATATCGTATTGCTATTTCATGTTACCTCTATAAATTCTTTAAGGCCTAGGTTTATAATGCTTTCTTCCAAATAGGATTATGTTCAGTACAGATTTAAGGTCCCTTTAAATTAAATTGTAGATGTGCTATTTGTAGGTTCACACAGCATTAATTCCATTCCCTAAAAGAAAAGGCAGTTTGCAGTTGGAAATGCACAGGAATGGCTGGGATTTGGTTTTGCTTTGTCTGCTTTCTTTCACGGTCTCCCCACAGATGGTTCAGGAACCCCGTTACCTGCGGCTGTCACACCCTGTTCTCCCCAGCACACGTATGTTTTAATATTTTTTCGATTTTTAAAATGTGTGGGGTTTTATCCATGTTAGCTTCAGAGTATTTTTAATTTCTTGAGAACTCTTTCTTTATGCTATTTCCAAAGTGACTCTAGTGACTTGCCTTCCCACCAGCCAGGGGTCCATTTATTCTCATCCTCACTGACGGGTGTGCGGTGACGTCGCTCTGTGTGTGGTTTTGCTTTGCCTTTCACTGAGGATTAGTGATGCTGACCGTCACTGTTGGCCATTTACATGTCTTCTTTGAGAAAACGTCTGTTCAGGTCCTTTGCCCATTTTGAATTGGGTTATTTGATGTATTGCTATTGAGTTATATGAGTTATTTATATATGTTGGATATTAACCCTTTATTAGACATATGATTTGCAAATATTTTCTCCCATTCCGTAAATTGTCTTTTCGTTTTATTGATGGTTTCTTTTGCTGTGCAGAAGCTTTGCGGTATGATGTAGTCTCACTGGTTTGTTTTTGTTTTAGTTGCCAGTGCTGTTAGAGTTAAATCCAAAAAACATTGCCAAACCAAATAATTAAGAAGAAAAACACACTAAAAACTAGAAGTCATTTGAAGGTTATTTAGATAGTTATTCGACAAGGTCATAACTATCTCATGACTTCTTAGACATTTATATTGTGAAAATCCATACAGTGTTTATTTTTTTAATGTAAAGGAAATGAAAGAAGGTTTTGCCTATAAAATCTGGCTTGTGGAGTAGTTTAAAGTCACTAGATTAACTGTGTCTTGTCAAAGATAAACACATCTTTTGCGTTTTTTCCACGTGGTATTCCAAGTACTTAAACTCTCTGCTTTTAGAAAGCAATATCTTTCTTGGTATGAGAGACAATTTCCAAATAGTTGGGTCCCATTCAGAGATGTAAGTGGGCCCAGCTGACATACACGTTCTTATGCCTCTTCTGGGATCCAACAGAATCTTGCTTCAATCCCTCTTCCTCCGACACGGCGGAGAATTCCGGTGGAGTTCAGCACCAAAAACACGATTCGTTAACACTCAGCCAGAACAGACCCCTGCTTGCGAAGTGATTTTCAGAAACAGTGTTCCCCGAAGCAGAACATTTTGGAATATTATGTCCCTCAAAGCATTTGGGTCCTTTAGCTTAAATGTATATCTCGTATCGTAAGCCATTACCTACCTTGAACTGAGTGCAAAAATCGGTTGCTTATAAATAGCATATTTATATGTTAAATATCTACAGCTCATGGACTTTCGCTCCTTTTTTATTCTTATTGCCTCGAAGACCATTTCTAAAATGATTTCGGAGACATGGAGCAGTGAATGAGGCAGTCTGGAGAAGGAGTGTAGGGCGAAAACAGTTTAGTTTGAAATGTTCCAAGTAATCGTTTGGTTTTATATGGATGCTTCAAGGTAGGGAATGAGAGTTTGCTCTCTCATCTGTAATTGAAATGATAGGATCTCAGCGTTTTACAGAAGAGAATCTTATGGCAATTAAACTACTCAGAATAAAAGAGGGTAGGTACTCTTCATGTTGTTGTGATGACGTGCTACTGAAAGGGTCACAAAGATGTAGTAATGGGTTAAGGTTAAGAGCCTACGTGCTAATCGCCATGTCTCGCTTCTGGACACCTGCCTGCTTGAAAAGTTATTGTTTGACTATTACCACTGGGAACCTAACAGTTGCCCATGGGAACCTAACATTTTAACAGTACGCTTTCTGCTTCTGTACCCCCCGCTTGCAAAACCCACCTTTGGGTTGACAGGTAGAGAATAGAAGAAATATTAAACCTTTGTGATTTAGACAGAATGAAGAATGAGATTTTGGGCTTAAAACCCTTGTATCTTTATGTTTCGGGGCTGCTCCTTTGGAAGGACAGCCGCCGGCTAATGAACAGCCTCTAATATCAGAGCACTCAGGTTGAATCTGGTTATTCCGGTCACAACATTGTCACCAGACATGACCCCTGGCCAGTGACGCAGATGTGGACTTAACACTTTGTTATCTATTTCTACATGATATACTTATAAACTCACACGAAAGGTAATTTATATCGCCAAACGAAATAGTGATTCCATGATGCCTACATTTTAGTAGATAGTGATTTGTCAGCCACTTACAGTACTCAGCTCCGCGTTCTTCTTTCCAACTTTCTAGATGGTTCAAAATAAAACCGAGAGTGAACAAAAACCATGTTCTTCACATGAAGGTTGGAAATACGTAACTTCCTCCCGATGAAAACAAAATAAAAGGAATCATCACAAGTGAGTAATCTACGGCCTGAGAGGTTTACTGTGGTTTTATCTTAGGATAATTTAGTGGATTACTGTGTCTACTTTGACAGCTGCCTTGGGGCTTTTTTGTCATTGTAGATCAAATACCATCACTGGTCAAAAAGATCAGCGACTTGTGCTTATTATAGCCTCAGCTATGAGTATTTCTAAGGTAGCGCCTGAGTCTGTTTGCTGTTACAAACAAACTTGCAAAATACCTCGCTAAAGCACTAAATTTTCTTACCAAGATTTAAAGAAACTGAAGAAGGCCTTTTTTTTTTTTTGCAGAAACGGGGCAAACTTCTGTGGAAGCTATTCTTTTTATTTCTAGTTATTAAATTCTACTGCTTTTGAGATTCTAATTAAGGAACTTTTTTGAAATATAGGTAGGCTTATGTATATATCTGAATACAAATATATGTATGCCCATATATTTACATATATGACTACAGAATGCGATTCTTTTTACATATAAAAATAAATGTAAATATTTTTTACATATAAAGTACTTTCAATGCATTTTGTTTCATGCTGAAGATATGTATCTTTTACTCAAAGATTTTATTGGAACCTTCATAGAATATTTTTCTAAGTTCCCAAATTGAATGGAGCTTCATTCTTTCCCAGTTGCTTTTGCCAAACACATGCCAGCGACAAAGACAGACCTTCCTGCCCCGTCCTGCTGACACGTCAAGGGGACAGCACATTTTATTCTGTTTCCACCTGTGATTACCTCTCGCCCCTCCCCCGCCCCTGGAAGCTCATCAAATCTTGTCTTTCAAAAATTTTTTAAACTTTTTTTTCATTTTAAATTTATCTATCTATTTAAATTAGTTTCAAGTAACAGTACATTGGTTAGACAACTATAATGTTCGTAAAACATTATAGTTGCTCCCTCCCTCCCTTCTCTGGCCCTCCAGCTAGCCATCGTATTAATGCTGACTGCATTCCCTCTGCCGTGCTCCCCATCCCCGTGACCATCTATCAACTACTCATTTGTATTTCTTTAACCCTTCACCCCCTTCTCCAAGCCCCCCAACCCTCCTCCCCTCTGTCCATTACCAAATTGTTCACTATATTTGTGAGTCTGTTTTTGATTAGTTTGTTCCTTAGATTCTACATATGAGTGAAATCATATGGTATTTATCTTTCTCTGTCAGACTTATTTCACTCAGCATAATTTGATTACTTCTTTAAAACACTTGGAAAAAGCAAGGAAAACTTGCTTTTCAAAATGTCTTGGAATTTACAGGAGTGTATCATACCCCTTTGATTTTACAGAAAATATACTATTTGTTTGTTTGTTTGTTTTTGTTCTTAGCCATGAAGGCTATAGTATAGAACATGGGGTATTTAGATCATTTTGTTTTCTGGGTATTCTTTTGTGTAGCATCCCACACATTGAGAGGATGTTTTCTAGACTGGGAGACCTGAACAAGCCTCCAAAACCCAGAGTGAGCGTGGCCTTGAGCATAGAAGATAAAGCTTGGGGCCTGTTAAAATGCTCTAATCTCGAACTTCGAAATAAATCAGTTTATATGCAGCAAGTGACCTTTCTGAATTTGGGGGACACGAAGTTAAAAGATTCTTGTACTTCCTATTTTATTTTTTACTAACGACACAAAGATCAGTTCTGTATTTTCTATCTAAAAACGTAATATTCTAGTTTGATTTGCTTTGCTCGGTCCGTTGTCCAAATGGTAATTTTGGAATCCTATGCTTTTTTGTTTTTGGTAATTTTCCTAATTATGATTGATCTTCTAGTTTGAATTTTTGTACAGCTCCCAGAAAATGTTTTAGCAAGTGGCCATTTTGTAAAATATACTCAAATTGATAAATAAATTATCTGCTGCTTCTGTAACAATGTGATTAGTCAATGCATGAGACAATTAACAAATATTTGTTTATATTATTTGGATCTCTGCTGACTGGAAAGAGAATTGCAAACAAAACAAAACAAAACAAACACCAACTTTCTTCTAGATAGTCCATATAATATTTTTCTTTGTCCCTGAAAAATAATCATTTTATAGACCTTTTTTGCCATTTATGAAAGATAATACACATTTACTTTATAAAATAAAAAATAAAAAATATAATAAGCTAACAATATTATGCAAAATCTTTTCACGCAGAGAACCTCTAAGAATGTTTTAGTGTAGGAATTTTCAGGTATCTTCACTTCAAAATATGCATGATTTCATAATATTGAAACCACAGTGCATTATAATTTTAGATTTATATTCTATTTTGTTCATTCGACATCATAGCACAAGAAATTTTTCTTCGCCTAAAATGTATTACCATAACATGTTTTGTATTATTAGCACAAAATTTCATTAATGGTTTTCCTGTTATTGGATTCTAATATTATCACATATTTTAACTTCTTTAATTAGTATATAATCCATCCTAGCTCACAAATCATCTTGTGTATATTTGAGTATCACCTTTGATATATTCTTAGGCATTATATTATTGAGTCAAAGTACATGAATATTTTTAAGAAAATTGATATATGTCTTACACACACACCTACACATGCAATGACATAATGTTATCAAGAAATTGGTCATTTCATTATGCTCTACTGAGCACTAAAAATAAAAAAGGCATCTTGAGCTTAGAAAGGAGGCCTAAATACATTCCAAACATGTTCACACCTTCATCTGCAAACTAGCTAAATAACATGAGTTAATTTGGTTCACAACTTCTTAGCAAGCGATGGCAAAAGAACTTATTGTTCACTGTTCTTTGATAAAAATGCAACAGTACTTCTTCAGATTATAATCTTTCCAAAGGAGAACATGAATAATTTATAATTATTTATTACATAGAAAAGAATTTATAATGATTACAAATATTTACTATTTATATAAGCATTTTTTGGTGTGTGTGTGTGTCAGCTTGTGTCTTTTGAAAATCATGAATAGAGCATACTGGCAACAAATCAAAATTCATTTTTATAAATTGATTATATAGAGAGTCAGTGCAATTTGTTTAAACTATTCACTTGCTTTTGGCCTCTAAAAACAAACATGGAAAAGAGTAAATTTTAGAATAGAATAAATTTTTTTTTCCAAAATTTCTCTTGGAAAAGTGTATCGCAACTGAGATTTTCTTAAATACTACATGGCAGTATGTTGGAAATGATACTCTATGTATCCAGTAGAATTGCAGAGCAAATTTGCTCATAGGGTTTTATTTATTTATTTATTTATTTATTTATTTATTTATTTATTTACGAGAGCTTAGGAGTGATATTAAGGAAGCATTTACAACTCAAGAACACCTATTTATCCTTTTCATATGCAGAAATAAATTACCTGTCAATAAGACAAAGATGAGAAAACAGACATTTTTTTTTAAAGCACAGTGGGTCCTTAGACCCCACACAGGACCAGGGAGCCAGGTGGCCTACGTGGACAGGTGTCTTTCCTAAGCCTCAGCTGTCCTACGAGTCTGGAAACCAGAGAACTAGCTGCTCATTTGATTTTCCTCATGCTCAGCTGACTTACATTTTCTCTCTTAAAATAGTGTTACTTGAAAAATGTCACAGAATAGGAAAAATGCTTGTGAACAAAGGAGTAAATATGTACAATTTTTAAACTCACCAGTCCTGGGCCTTGTCTGTCATTTGCCTATAAAATTTGCACATAGCTTCCATCTTTGAACATCGTAGTGGGCCTTCAGTTTCTGCAAGGGATTATCGGGTAATTTAGAAACAAAATATAAAGAAAAGAATACCAGCATACAAGCAGTGTTCCATATGAGCAGGAGTGTTTCACTGGCTTGTGCACAGATTATTCCCATGGTTCATGTTCCAGAGTACAGAGATACATCTAGGATGACTTTCTATCGAATCAAGGGTCACTAAAAAGCCAGCAAAGTTCCAAAAGAAAAATGTGTTTGAAACTCTTCATTCGCTATGTGTCATGGGTGATGTGACAGTAATCATGGATACCCAATAATTTTAAAACAGCATTAACCTATCTCTCTTTCAGCACGAAGATCAGAAATATACAATTCTTACAGTTATAGAAGAGGAATGGATGTTTACATATCTTCCAAATCCATACACGTAGATTTACAAATTTCGATATCACTCATAATCATTAAATAGGAGAAAATAATTCCCTGGAGATGACAGGTTGCCTTCCAGAGGAAATTCAAGGACAAGTATTCTACAGTTACTACACGCAGAGAAAAAGAATATAGTCTTGTGTGTCCCCTTTCATTGTCTAAATCTAGTAAATTATTTCCTTCACCACGCTTTCATTATTTAAAATTCTATTTCATCCACCAGAACCAGTCCCCCTTCCCTCTTTCCTATCTGTTCCGAGTTTCTCTCACCAGCAGCTGCTAATTAGGAGGAGCTGTGGTCTCAGGGCTCTGCACAAAATCCCATTTGCCAGTACTGGGTAAAACAGCGAAGTCTAGAGGAAACAAAAGGCTTATAAAATGAAAATAAAAAATGCATTATAGGGGAAGTGTAATATTCTGCTTCCACATGTGTTTTGGAAATATTTTACAGTTTGTTTACCTTTCAATTTTTTCCTCAATAAAAGTAAAGTGAAAGAGACACAGTATACAAATACTGACATAAACGCAAGCTACAATCTGGAACCAAAATCTTAGAAAATCTTAACAAACTGGGTATCAGGAAATGAAGGGAGGAAATAATTCTATATTTTTCTACCTTGTAGCCACTGCATAATTATTGAGATTGTTAGAAAAAATATAGTTTAATAACTTTTGTAAAATATAAAGGGTATCCATTAAAAAAATAGAATAATATATAAAACACAAAAATTAACTTTGAATTCTAGCAAATACGAATATGGGGGAAAAGTACAAAATACACAAAAGATTTAAAATAAGAGCAAAATTAAGATGTGTGATTATTTTTTAAGACAAAAATTTCCCGTTTGAAAAATAATTTAAAAACAGCCAGAGTTGCATGCATTATGGAATGGTTATATTTAAGTCACAGGCAGATGAATATGAGACGGTAAAAGTATATATTCTGTAGACAGTGACCCGGAAGAACATATCACCTGTATTCTTTTTTTTTCTCATAAAACAGAACTAAGGAAAAACAAACAAAAAATTGCTTTTCAGCTCTAAAATTTTAAGGCAGCTTTTCTGTAGTTTATCAGAATATAATATATATTATATCGGTGCTGGATCCAGAGAATAAGAAAAATGGGACAAAGGCATCTGATTGACACGTCTAGTCACGTAACTTGGGACTGGATTTGCTTAAATTCCTGTGCTTCGGGGAAAGATGAGTATAAGGTGAAGATGAGTTTAAGATGAGCTCGTGTATAGGGGACACATAAACTCACCTGTCCTGGGCCTTCTCTATCATTTGCATATAAAATTTACATATAGCTTGTCTTCTAACATGGTAATAGGCCTTCAATGCTTTCAAATATAATCAGGTGATTTAGAAACAAATTATAAAGAAAAGAAGATAATTCCAGAATACTGGCAGTATTTCATATGAGCAGAAGGGTTTAACTGGCTTGTCCAGAGCTTAGCCTCATGGGATAGATTCCTTACATATAGCGATGGCATAACTTAGTTCTGTTAAAATTAAATCTAGTTAAGGGTTATAAAATGCATCAAATTTCTTTGTGCCTTAGCTTTGTCAGTGTAGAATTCTGTGGGTTTTTTTTTCTATACCACATTCTCAAGAAAACTCTTCAATATTTGAATTTAATTCCATGTTTCTTTTTTACATTAAATGGATTAGATAATCCTTTAAACAAATGGGAGAAGACAGCATTAATGGTATGTTGTACTTGCATTATGAAGTTAATTGGATTAAGTGAATTAGTTGATTTACATTCAGGCCTGTGTACTTTGTGACATTTAAAACCAGAAGTCATCAGGAGAACTCCGATTTCTGTGATTTTCTCTCTTTACTATAAAGCAGAGGTCAGTAATGCATTTATTCCCCAAAGTGCCAGTGAGACCACAAACCAGAAAGAAGCTTAGAGTTTAAAGAAAAAAAAAAAA
>PVKZ01004494.1:18750-80910 GCA_004027375.1 Macroglossus sobrinus | reverse complement strand
CACCATCATCACCATCACCATCATCACCACCACCACCATCATCACCATCACCATCATCACCATCATCACCACCACCATCATCACCACCATCATCATCATCACCATCATCACCACCATCATCACCATCATCACCATCACCACCATCACCACCATCACCATCATCACCATCACCATCATCATCACCATCACCATCATCACCATCACCACCACCACCATCATCACCACCACCATCATCATCACCATCATCACCATCACCATCACCACCACCATCATCATCACCACCACCATCGCCACGATCACCACATCACCACCACCTGACTTGCCTGTAGTTGCATTTGTCACCAGAGACAGAACCAGGACTTGAACACAGATCCCAGACACCTACCCCACTGCTCATGTCACTGTTCCAGAGCCATCATCAGTGCCCTCTCTCCGCCTCAGAGCTAGCCCCGTCTCTGCTTCTGCCTCACATGCCAGAGTAACGAGCTGGGTACCTAAAACTTCCAACGCGTTCATCCCAGGGAGCTGGCCAGGGGGATGGGCTCAACCAGACGGCGTCGGTGTCTACAGCGTCAGGTCAGGGGTGGTCTTCGTTACCCTCCAGGTGCAGAAGCCACGCAAGGGAACTCCAGCAGCTCCGGGCTGGAGGAATGACAGGTCCGTGGGGACACGGACGAGGCGAGGCACAGGGTTCCTGTACGTCCAGGCTTCTGTGCGTCCTCCGGCCAGAAATGCCCGGTGCTCTGGGGGCCTGGAGGCCTCGGTCGAGGCTGTCGGGGGCATGGGTGCCTGGTGCAGGGCACCCACACTGGAAAGGGCGGCCGGGTCGTTCTGAAGATGCCGTGAGCAGACGCACGGGGGGAGGTGAGCTGTCGGGCTCGAGCAGAGCGGGAGCCGGCGGAAGAGCAGACGGTGACTCTGCCAGCCCCGCCCATCAGCACAACGCCCGCATCGGCCCCCGAGCTCCCTCAGCCAGGAAATCGGTGTGGACATTTGGAGGTGCCAGCGACACACTGGACAAGGGTTTTCAAGGCCGCGTCACAACGCTGAGCGAGCTGGTTAGCAGTGGCCTTGGAGGGCCTAAGTGACAGGCACGGCTCCCCGTGGACCAGCCGCTAGCACACGCGGGACACGGATCGAGGGCGTCTGCAGGAGAACGGGATGTGGCAGCAGGTGCGGCCACCACGTGCGCGTCGAGCGGAACGCACCACAGCCACCAGCCGCGGTGCCTCGGTCTCCTGCTCCCCTCCCCTCGGCGGCCCCCGCTTCCGGGCCGCGCTGCGGGGGGCTCGGACGGGGTCCCCTCTCGGCCCTGCACTCCCGCCTCGACTCCCAGGGGAGGCGAGGGGGGCCCACGGAGGGCAGGGGACTCGCACGGAGTCCAGATCCGGTCGGTGTCCCCAGGAGCACCGTCTGGGTCTGCTCTATCCCCCACGCGCCCCTGGCTCTCGGGGCCTCAGCAGTCGGACCCCTCCCCACCCACCCAGCTGCGCTCGCTTGCACTGCCATCGTCCGCACAAGTGTTCCGAGTACCCACCCTGTGCCAGACACCTGCTCAGAGCCACAAACAGGGACCTGAGGAGGCATGGGCCACCAGCGCCCCCTAGAGGACACTGGTGAGAGGACACGATGCGACTTCCTGCTGGCTTAGGCCAGGTGTGTGTTTCCTGGGGGCTGAACTCTTTCTGTTTCTTCTCCTGGGCTCTATTCCTCGGGACCGACATACTAAGGTTTGACTATGTCACCGAAAAAGAACAAAAAAAAATTAAAAACAAAAAATCAAAAACAAAAAAAAAAACGGACTTGATAGGAAGAGACTGATTAGGAAGAAAGACTTGCTACAGGAGGACACGCCCATCTCGGAAATCCACGAGCGTCTGAAAATCAGGCAGAAACAGGCTTTTCTCTCGTGGGGCGGAGAAGGGGACAGGCAGAGATGCCCGGGCTCTGGAGGGGATGCTGGACCAGCAGGGAAGCGGCCAGTGGGGGGCGGGGACAGGAACGTACCCCACCGTTCCCCGGCTGGCTCCCAGGAAAAGCTGCAAGGGGGCGCATTCTGCTTTTGGGGTGTGTGCTCAGGCCGGGGGCCAGCAGGGCTCAGGAGGGGAGGCCGACTGAAGTCTGGTGCAGAGCGCGGGCAGCTGTGGACGTGCAGTCAGCTGTGTGGACACGGCTCACCTCGACACTGGGGACTGCACGGTGTAGTCTGACGTCAGGGGACAGCAGAGGTGTGGAATGAGGTGACTGTCCCATCCCATGGAAGACATCCCTCACCTCCTCAAATGACACCGGGAGGTGCCCAATCCGTGCTGAGTGGAAGGGTCAGGTATGTGAGTGGGCGGGTGGATGGATGGATGGATGATGGATGGATGAAGGATGGATGGATGGTGGGTGGGTGGATGGATGGATGGATGGAGGGTGGGCAGGTGGATGGACGGATAGATAGATGGAGGATGGATGGATGGATGCATGGATGGGTGGATGATGGATGGATGAAGGATGGATGGATGGATGGTGGGTGGGTGGATGGATGGATGGATGGATGATGGATGGATGGATGGATGGATGGATGGATGATGGATGGATGGTGGGTGGGTGGATGGTGGGCAGGTGGATGGATGGACAGACAGACTCACGAACACACGGATGGCTGGGTGCTGAGCGTGTGACAATGAAGGTTAGAGAAGGCAACAAGAGATCAGCCTCCACCTCCCTTACGCAGTGGATTCCTTCGTGCTCGAAGCACGCAAACTGTTGCATGAGGACTCCACGAGCCCTAAGTGACACCCGTCTCACTTCCTTCTCCCTCGGCCTGACAGCTGGCCCTGCACGGGAGCCAGCACCCGAGACAGAAGGAGCGTGGCCTATTCCGACGTTAAAAGTGAAATTATGGAACTGTACGCCATCGTAATTTGCCTTGAAGGCACATCAGTTTTGAATTTGCAAAGTGCAGCCTGCCTGCAGTGTCACACGACCGGGTTACTGCCCGGAGGCCATGCTCAGACAGGGAGCCATCCGTTTTGTCACACGGAGGGGAGCTCAGGCATTAGGTGTCATTTTAGTGCGGTTGACAATGCCTTCCACAAAAGAATAGCATTTTTTAGAAAGTTCTCTCTCAAAGTATTTTCTTTCTTGCCCTAGCTTGACCCATGGAGTAAACAATACTGCAAAATTCTGGAGTTAATTGCAGGCTCTTTATTTCAAGGGACGGCTGGCCTTTGTCCCCTTGCCCTTTTGTTGTCACACAACTGTCAGAGCCCTTGCCAGCATTCGGAACACCAAGAAGTGACACGACCCATTAATCCCTGCGAGAGAGACAATGCTCCCTTAATATTTTATGGTGAACAAATGGACTGATGAAAAATTCATACCCTGCTTGGAGTGACTGTCTTCTGAGCGGGGGGCACCTGTGGCTGCGGATTCGGGGGGCGGGGGTGAGGGGAGGTATCAGCTTTCCTAGCCGGGCTGTGCTTTTCTGGGCTGTCCTCCCCAGGGCTGAAGTTTGGGGAGGGGGGTTCGTCTGTCTCCCCTCCAACTGTGAGCCCCGCCCATGACCGGGTTTGGCTCCCTGTGCTACCTGCACCTGGCCCTGTGCCCGCCACACGCTGAGCCCGGGCTAAACGCTCTTCGAATGAATGTACGTATTTGTGGGCGGACGAAGCGCTTTAGGATAAAGAGAAAATCAGTATCGTTCCCTTCCGGGCGTCTTTACGTCCTGCTCACGTTCTGGGGTCGCGTTCTTTCTCACGTGCCATTTCGGCGATGCTCGAAGCAAGGTTATCTGTTTTCTGTGATGGTCAAAAAGCTTCCGCATCTCACCCCCATCTCGACTCAGGATGGACCCTCCTGTCTTTCCAAGCCCAGCCTCACCTCCGCTTCTTAAATGATTCTGCTGCCCCAGCGTGGGCTGGAGTGGGGTCAGCCTTCACCGCTTCTGCGCCAGGGCCGCCCGGGGGCGTGTATCACTGCTGTTCCCATCGGAGCCGCTGCGTTCCAGGCCTCACGCCCCCCTCCAGACGCTTTCCTAGGGAAGGGCCGAGTGTGGTGTCACCTCTCTGAGATCTTGAGCAGCTAAAAACGGCTTTTTCTCAAATCTGTTGGCAACACTGGCTGCGTGTAGAATCGTAGTTCGAAGACCAACGTCCCTCACATGTGGGAGACATGGCCAGCGTTCAGCGCTGTCACTGTCACACTCGACGCTCGTCGGATGCCTGTGGGTCGTGTGTGTATTTTCCTTTCCTCCTGAAGGGTTTTTGGGTTTTTGAAACGACGTATCTAAACGTGCCCTGTCCTTTATCACCTGTCCCCTTCAGAGACCCCCCCGATGGCACTCCCGCCCGACCAGGCCTCGGCCTCCACGCGGGCGCTGCGTTGTGCCCGCACCTCCAAGTCCCCAGAATTCCCTGCGGGCTTGGCTTCTGCGGGCTTCCCCAAGCACACGCACCCCCATCTTCCCGAACTCGGCGGACACCTCCTATCCCTCCCCCGTTATCCATGTCAGTGGGGGGTGTGTATCTATCTCACACCTTGAATATCATCGCAATTACATTTCCGGAGAGTGAAGACACGATACACGAACGTGATGAACCCACCCACGGAAACTAGAACCCTCCATTTATCCTTAATAATCTTTTTACTTAAAAAGTAATCTCTGCTTCGTGGAAAATACTGGGCACTTGCCTTCCCGCTGATGACTGCGAGCTCTTTGATAAACGTTCTGGTTTTTTTTTTTAGACTTTTACACATGCACACTTGTTCTTTGCTTGCTCGTCCGCCTGTGTTTTCATAACGAAGTCATTTCCCCAGCTCCGTTGATTGTACAAATCTTCCTTCCTTCCCGCGCTGGCCTGCGACTGACACGCGTATTCACTATTAAATTATTATGTAAACGGTTCCCACGCAGAGCGTTGTGGCCAAGGCCGGGCGTCCACGCGTCATCACACAGAACGGCCGTAGCTAAACTGCGTTGTCAGCAGCCTTTAGTGTAAACAACTCGCCGGGATTCGACGGTTTTTAAACCATCTTGGCGATTTCTGTCCGTTTCTTCCCGTCTGTGAGCTTTCGGACCGTTTCGTCATCCGCCTGCCTCTCAGGAAAGAAACGCGTCGCCCCTTCTCTTAGCATCAAACCCCTCGCGCCCCCAGACCCGAGGCGCGGCCCGCGTGCCCAGCGCCCAGTGCAGGAACGATTGAGGCCGGGTCCGCTCCGCCCTCACGGGGCTTCACCACGGTCCACCCCGTTCCTCCCAAACCGATGGTTCCTTCCCAGACTTCACCGCGGTCCGTCTCTCGGTCCAGAAACGGAGTATGTGTGTGTTCGTTTTCCTAAAATGTATCTTTCCGTTTCGTTTGTCACGTGGGCTGCCTTTCGCTTTTAATCTTCAGACGACTTACTAAGCGTTTGTAAGGCTAGGAAACATTGATAATATTTTATACGATCGCGTCCCTTCGTGACGGCTTTCCTCCCTGTCCCGAGCCGAGCCCACCGTCCCCGCTGCCTGCCCGCGGCGGGGGGCCCCACGCCGACGGCAACAGTGCCGATGTCGCCTCGGCGTTTTAACGAGCGTCGGAATGATGTCTCCTCCGCGTCCGGCTTCCGTGACGATGGTGTATGACAGAGGACAACACGGAACCCAGGAAGAGGCATGGGACGAGTGACCGACTTCAGTCAAAGGGACAAACAGGGCGTCCGAGCCGTGCAGAGGCCGTGGGGAAAGCTGTCGCTCCGGGAGGCCCGGCTTCGTCTCAGTGATACGTAGTTGCTGGTGGGGGTGAGCGTGGCTCGTCACCGGGACGTCACACGCCACGCCCTTGTCATGGACGCCGGCATCAGGCAGGTCCCACGCGCGGCCCCAGGAGACGAGAACGAGCTCATGTCCATCCCCGGGCTTCGCGCTCTTGCTCTGTCCTCCCCTTCTGCCCACAGGGACCCACAGGCCGTCGGTGGCATCATCAGAATGAAAGGTCTTCATGTGCAGCAGGGGGCGGGCGCAGACCTCGAGTCACTTCGAAGCCGCACCTGTGTTTCTGTGCCTGCGAGTGTTCAGGCGGACAATCACAGCGCATCTGTGCAAATGTCTCGGCGCCTTCGGGCGGTGACGCGGGCAGCAAAGCAGGACCCAGAGGACGTTGCCAAGACGACGTGTGACCGGTCAGAGCCGGGGCCTCGGGAGGGCAGGTGACAAAGCAGATGCTGCCCACACACCCGCGCCCAGATGCCCCGGGGCCCGCGGGCTGGCTGAGCAGATGGCGTGAGAAGTGCTTTGAAGACGGCAGAAACCGAGACGGCCGGAATCACAGGCGTTGGTTACGCCCGGACGACTCACCGCCCACGTCCTCAGCAAACTCGCCCAGCCTGCCAGGAGCCTGGGCCGGCCTGCCCTCCCGGTCCCGGCCACGCGGGAGCCGATGGCCGGGGTCAGAGGCCTTCGCCACCGTTCACCACGTGCTCCCGGCTTCTGCGAAGCCAGGGGCACACGGTCCTCTTCGTCTCCGGGGCAACACCCGGAGCTTAGTCCAAGCGCCTGGTTGCCCAGGCCTTTCTGTCAAACGTTGTCGTTGGCTGTGCCACGGTCTCGTCCAGCTTGCTGGGCAGTGTCCGGTGAGCGTCCTGCCGTCCTCAGGGACAAAGGAGCTTGTGAGGCCGCGAAGCGACCCTCCTCAGCAGCAGAGCTCGTTAGAGATACAGGAGGGGCGGGCGATGCAGCTGCTTCTGGAACTTTCTTCAGGTTCATCTGAGGATGAATCCTGGTGCGCTTATTTTCGTCACATGTCTCTTCTTCTTTGATGTCCTTTTTCTGCTAAAACACCCACGTGTGCAGGGTTTGGGGTGGTCGCGTGAATTACCAGACACCCCGTGTGAGGTTGAGGGCAGGCGCACCCTGTGGTCCCTCGGGTGAGGGTGGAAGGCAGGCGTGGGGCCCGGGCTGTCACGCCGAGTTGGCCCGAGGCGCAGGGCTGCGGCGTTAGCCAGGGGCCTCCTGGGCCTCCGCTCCTCACGGCAGTAGCCCCCCTTGGTGCGGCCGGCCCTCACGGGGCCCCTTCTGCCCCCGCACGTGACATTGTGCCTTCGCCCCAGGAGGTGACAGGGGGACCAGGGCAGAGGGACAGCTGTGTGTCAGGCCACACGCCCCTCGCACGCAGCTCCTGGGGGAGCAGCTCGGGAGGAGCACGGCTGGGGGCTGATGCCGGCGCGTGTTAGAAACGCGGTCCCCCGCGAGTGTGTGACCAGTGCGTGTCCCCTGGGTCCCCGGGGCTGGGCCGGGCCCTCCTGCGGCCCGCTGGCCTGCACAGCTGCTCACCCTGTGCGTGTGTGTGTGTGCGCGCGCGTGTGTGTGTGTGCATGTGTGTGCATGTGTGTATGCATGTGTGCATGCATGTGTGCGCGTGTGCATGTGTGTGTATGTGTGTGCGTGTGCCTGCATGTGTGTGTGTGCATGTGTGCATGCGTGTGTGTGTGCGTGCGTGTGTGTGTATGCATGTGTGTGCGTGCGTGTGTGTGCGTGTGCGTGTGTGTTTCAGGGAGTACTACATCACCATGGTGAAGTGGGCCACCAGCACCAAGGTCGCCGTGAACTGGCTGAGCCGGGCACAGAACGTGTCCATCCTCACCCTCTGTGACGCCACCACCGGCGTCTGCACCAAGGTACGGGGTTCTGGGGAGGGGGACGGACCCCATGGCAGGGAGCCCGGGGTGGGGTGGCATCGGGCTGTCCTCCCGCCTTCGGCTGGGTCCGTGCTGGCGCGGGCTCTGTCCCCTGCTGCTGGAGGCGGCCGCCTGCGTCCACGGCTCCGCTCTGGCGCCCCCTGGTGGGAGGCTTCAGTGCAGCCGCGGGGCGGTCAGCTCTGTGCTCCCAGCAGGTGCTGGGCAGGGCCCTGTGTGTCCCGCCCCGGCCCCCGTGTGCCCACTGCTGCTGCCCAGCGAGCCTTCTCCTCACCGTCCAGCTGGCGCTCACAGAGGGTTAGGGGTGTCCCGAGGCCTCTGGGCCTGGGGTGCAGCCCACACCCTCCGCTTTCCCACATGGGCGGCTCTGTCCTCCGCCCGACCCACAGCCGGTGCTGGCTCTGAGTCACACGCGGGGCGGCCGAGGGACGGGCACGGACGGCACACGCTGCCCGCGCGGCTCGCCCGGAGCTCGCCCTGCAGCGCCCTTGTCCCCTTTCAGAAACACGAGGACGAGAGCGACGCCTGGCTCCACCGGCAGGTACGGCCCGCGAGCTCGTCCCGCCCCTGCCGCGCCGGCCCCCAGACCCCGCTCCCGGCCCTGGGGGCGACATCCCTCGTGACGCGTCCACCACACGCCCTGCGGGAACCCCGCAGACACGCGCTGGGGGGCGGGGGGGGGGGCTCGTGGGCGACGGTCGGGAAGTCGCCGCTCTGGAGAAGGTTTGTGTCGTGGGGCCTCAGCCCTCGGCTGGGGGACGTCCTGCGCGCGCACCGTTTCCCTCGGGGCCTCCGTTTCCTGCGCCTCCGGATGCCCCGCGCCCGGCCCCAGACGGCAAAGCAGGCGCGTGTGGGCGCAGGGCTCCGCTCAGGGCGGAGGCGCCTGGGGCGCGCCCGGCGCTCCCATCGCACGGCGGTTTGTCCGTCTGAGAGCATCGCATCCAGAGAGGCGGCCCCTGCTGCCCGCGGGGGCTCGTCCCCTGGCGAGCTGACCCCCGCCGAGTGTGCAGGGAGACGTGGCTGCAGCCAGCTCGTCCGTGTTCGGATGGGAACCCTCAGCTGGGGCGTCGGGGAGGTTGGGAGGGGGCTAGAGCACGACCCCTTTGTGCCCAGCGAGGGGCCAGCCGTTCTGGGGGGCCCCGCGGGGACTGGCTCCGAGTCCAGCCTGGATTCCTCCCCCAGGGGACACCGGGGTGTGGGTTGTTCCCAGAGAATAGTGACAGTAGGGCCGAGCAGACGCGTCCCCCGTGTCACCAAGCGCACGTCTGGGTGGGACGCAGAGCGGCAGCACAGCGAGCGCCTGGGGACGCCCCCGACGTGCCCTCGGCGGCCGCCCCTTGTCCCGTCTCCTCGGCGGGCTCTGCAGCCTGATCTGGGTTTTACAAACTGAAAGCACAAGAACGGCGTGGAAGGAATAGAATCCATTTTTAGGCAAAGCCAGGTTTGGGATCATTCAAAATTATCTCCCCGTGAAAGAGAATCAATGTAACCGGAGGAATTCTGCGGAACGCCCTGGTTGTCGACAGGCCACAGCTGAAGGGGACACGCTGCCCGGGGCTGGACGCCGAGCGCTGTCCCCTCCGGCGCGGGTGACACACGTCCACCGCTGTTCCCGGAAACGAGGGGTGTCTGGTGGGGGCCTCGGAGGCCCTCCTCTCCCGGGGGACCGAAGGCTGAGCCCCGCGCCCCAGGGGAGGGACAGGCCCGCTCAGCGGTCTCTGCAGGCGAGGTGGGGCCGTCCCCGGGACGGACCGGTCTCTGTCGCCCGCAGAACGAGGAGCCGGCTTTCTCCGAGGACGGCCGGACCTTCTTCTTCGTCCGAGCCATCCCGCAGGGCGGCCAGGGCAAGTTCTACCACGTGGCCGTGTCCTCGTCCCAGGTAGGCGCTGCCGGGCTGGTCCCCGCCCCCGGGGGCGTGTGCTCTGGGGGCACAAGTCGTCCTCGGGGTCCCCAAGGGAGCCCCGGGTGCTCGAACGGGGAGGGAGGGGAAGGTCCCCAGAGGTGGGGTGGACAGCCCGGACGTGCTGGCGGCTGGTGGATCCCATCGTGCCTTGTCCGTCGTCAGCGGGTTGTGGGACTCAGGGCAGGGACTGCGCCGTCCTCGGTCACTGCAGTTCGGAGCGGGGAGTGGCTCGTGGCCTGGGTGGTCACCGGCTCACAGGGCGGTCGCCCAGTCCCCTGGCCCCTGAGGGGCTCGGGGACCGGGGGGTGGAGCTGGGGCAGCCCCTGCCGCTGCTCACGGCCCGTGTGCTCCAGCCCAACAGCAGCAATGACAACATACAGTCCGTCACCTCCGGGGACTGGGACGTCACCAGGATCCTGTCCTATGACGAGAAGCGGAACAAGATGTGAGTGGCACACGGCCCCTGTGCCCGGTGGGCTCCCGGTCCGCGGCCCATCCATGAGCCGTCCCAGCGGGACCCCAGCCCTGAGCACAGTGTCCCCCTCAGACGGGGCCTGGGGTCCTCCTGGCGTGTGTGTGCAGCCTCTGGGGCCGGGAGGGACACTGACGGTGACGCTGAGCTTGCACCCAGACCCGAGGGCTGAGCCGGTGCTGGACACGGCCCCGGTGGCCGTCGTCCTCATGCTGGACGGGCCTCTGCTCGCCCGGCTCTGCTCCAAGAGCCCGAGGCCCGCAGGGTCACCCAGCGTGACACTCCCCGGGCAGCGTGCCGCGCTCCTGGCTCAACACCGCGCGAGCCAGGGCAAAGGGGGCTACGCAGTCCACAGCCACTGACGGGCAGACTGGGGTGCGCCTTGCCCGGGGGCCCACGCTGCGCGTCCTGCCCAGTCATGTCACAGGGCCCCATCTCCTCGTTCCCTTGGGGACCAGTGGAAAATCAGGCGGTGACGGTAGCCAACCCAGACCTCTCATCGGGACTGTAGTGAGCAGGGCCCTTGACCTCCGGGAGGTCAGCACCTGCAGAGAGATTCCCGCATCCGGCCCAGCGGTCACGACCGCCCTCCCAGGCCCTGTGGCTGGGGCTGCGTGCCGTGCGGGGACACCGGGGCCGGCAGAGGCCAGCTCGCCCACCCGCACACGAAGCACATTCAGAGCGGGAATCCAGCGGGGTCCCCGGGAAGTGGCCGCACCGCGGAGCCCAGGGTGTGACACACAGTGACACACGCTGACTCCTGTGCACCTGTGGTCTCTGCAGCTACTTCCTGAGCACGGAGGACCTGCCCCGGAGGCGGCAGCTGTACAGGTGGGTGCACCTGCACGGTGAGGGGGGGCGGCCAGGTGGCGCTGGGCCATCGTAGGGGGTGGCCAGGTGGGCTGGGCCAGGGTAGGGGGTGGCGAGGTGGGCTAGGCCAGGGTAGGGGATGGCCAGGTGGGCTGGCCTTTCCGCAGCCCCCTGGGTGGCAGCAGGGCAGACCCTGCCAGGACGAGTGGGCACGAAGTCGGGAGCGGGAGAAGGACAAGGTGTTTCTGGAGTTCCGGCCTCGTCGTTTGCCGGTGCTGGGGCCTCGGGGGTTCAAAGCTGCGGACAACATGCACTGTCCTCAGAGCTCACCTTCCTGGAGAGATGGGGACGGGGACACAGATGCCAGGTCGTGAGGGACACGGACGCTAGATCGTGCCACAACACCTCACTCTCCTCGCCTCGGGGACGTGCACGGGCCTGAATAAAGGCGTAGGTGACATGGGTGACGTAGGAGACCGCGCGTAAGCAGACGTGCTGACAGCTCCCGCAGGTGGCAGGCCTGCCAGCTGGGACAGGTGCAGGCAGCGGGTGTTCACGGGCACTCGAGTAGGGCGGCAAGCTGGGGGTTTGGGCCCCGACCCCCGAGACCTGCCCTCCCGCCGGGCTCACGCCCACGGCCTTCTCTCCCCCAGCGCCAGCACGGTGGGCAGCTTCAACCGGCAGTGCCTCTCCTGCGACCTGGTGGAGAACTGCACCTACTTCAGTGCCTCCTTCAGCCGCGGCATGGACTTCTTCCTGCTCAGCTGCGAAGGTACGTCCTGCGCCTGCGCCTGCGCGCGCCGGGCCCGCCCCCAGCAGGTGCGCGAGGCGGGGGCGGGGCCTCTTCCCGGGAGCCCCGCCCACCCGCGGACCGCGGCGTCCGCTGCGCGGGCGGTTTACACTGTACGGAGGCGGGCGGCTTCTCCGCGTGCTCGCAGGCTGAGCCCGCTAAGCCCAGGGTCCGCCCTGGGTGCCCGCCAGGGCTTGTGTCGGGCACAGCGGTGGGCTGAGGCCATCTGTACGAGCAGTAAATCAGCTCAAGGTCAGCATCTTATGCATATTTAAAAACTGAGGTTCTACAAAAGACGTCTCGGGAAAATATATCTTTTCCTGTGACCTGATTGATGGATAGTTTATCATAAACATCAGAAAGAAAGAGACTTTTCTAAAAAGGCATCAACGTACAAAGACAGCAATGCAGACGGGGTGACAACAGCCGCCAAGCTGGGCATTCACCCCCTTTTCAGTGTGAGGTTGCGATTTAGGGAGCTATTCCCCAGGCTTTAAGGTGTTCGGTCATAGATAGATTTTCACTGATCAAGTGTAATTGATCAAGACAAGCTCTCCCTCCATCTCGAAGTCACATCAAAACAAACATGGTTACCCGATCTTAAAACGAGGCGAGAACTCCATCTGGAGTACTGTCCTTGCCACGGGATACTGCCATCGGCCCCTGTCATCTCCGTCCTTCCGCCACTGCGAGAGACCACAGTGTGAAATCAGCACCCCTGGGCGAGACTCGGCGCATCCACTGCCGGCGTTGCCACTCGGGGCTGTCGGCTCACCTGGCTAAGGCCCCCATTTTCCCAAAGCCGCTCGTGAGGACTCGTCAGGACAGCGCCTGCAGAGTGACACAGAGCAAACACCTAATAAATGACAATCGGTGTGGTTTAGGTCACAGCTGTTGTCACCACCGGTCAGTTACTAACACGCCACTAACCCAGCACCCTACAGCTGGGGCCGAGGCGGCAGGTGGCAGCTTCCATGGTGTTAAGTCAGCAACGGCCCTGACTCAGAGTTCCCGAGTGTGGGCGCACCGGCAGGGTAGAAAGTTCTAGAAGTGACGGCGGCGACCAGGGTCACAGGACGTTAAATCCGCCTGCTAGGCTTGGAGCTGAGTACCTGGTGCCTTCAGGAGCACGTGCCTCCCCTCCGCACTCCATCCCGCTCGGCCGGTTCTTGGTGGGAGCTATGTGGTAACCGGGTTCCCCGGTTTTCCCTAGCACCAGATAGCCCCCCTTCCTGTTCTGCTTTCTCTCTCTGCCTTCACCCCACCACATGCCTGGTGCTCCCAGCGACCCCTGGCTGCCTGCTGTCCTCGGGACACACGGCTTACTGGGGGGACGTGCACAGGAACACGCGGTTACAGTACGTTAGTCCTGTGCTTGGCCTAAGGGACGGAGAACGGTGTCCCTCCCGCGGACCAGCTGCAGGGCCGCGGGTGACATGGATTCTGAGGCCAGGCCCAAGCTCCGCGAGAGAGAACACGTCCTCGGCGATCGACTGGTCACGTCTGCCACTGGCAGCGGCGAGGAGGAGGTGGTCCGCGTGCCACACACACACACCTGTCACAGTCGGTGCCACCCCCTGCAACGAATGACTACGTCCTTAATGACATTCCAGACTCCGTATTGTGTGCGAAAGGATTTGCTGGGGGCTGATCCTGACCTCATCTCGTCTGGCACGACAAAGCCAGGGGGCTGGACTCCTGAAGCACACGACCAGCTGAGAGAAAGGTGACAGCCCGTCACTTCAGAGAACGGACACGTGTGTCCGTGAAGACAGGAGGAGACGCACAGAGAGCCGTCACAGCAACAGGAGAAGTGGCCGCTCACCTTGGCACGGGGACGAGTGCCCAGTGGGCTCTGTGGGCCGCACGCCCCTCGGCCTGGGAGCCTGTCCCGACCCCGCCCCTCAGCGCACGGGAGGCAGGTGTGCCGACCAATGTCCTGGCCCACGGGGCCGGAACGTTCTGCTGCTACCGAAGTTGTCCCCAGCCTCCGGCAGCTAACTGCCAGGTGCCACCCCGAACGAGAGAAGTCCTTACCGGCCGCCTCCTCCTGACGAAGCCGTGTTTTCAGCATTGGACACGGGACCTTGGGTCCCTGGTGGGCTCTTTTCACCATCACTTGTGAGTGTGTAAAACGACCCACAGGTCTCCACGAAGCCACTGAGTGACGTCACTTAGGCTGCTGCATGGGACGCAAGCACTTTCAGGTTCCCTGGACACAGGAGATCGGATTAAAGCAAACTCAGCGCTGTGGGGCATGGCAGGGGGAACCCCAAATCCCAGGCTCGATGTCAGCAACAAGGCTTGGGATTTGGACGGCCACAGAATGTGTCTGCAGCTTTGGACCGGGAAATGCCGTCTTTGGGACTACGTTTCCATCGGCGCCCATGGTTTCAGCACCTTGGCCAGCTCCCGCCCGTCAGCTTGATACTGTTACCTCTGTGTGTCAACCTTGTGGGCGGGGCAGGCGTAATCCATCAACCCGCAAATAAAGGGGTCCGATGCCCTCCCTCTCGCTCACGCCACTGGCAGCGGTTCTTTGAAGCCACCAGCGCTTTGGAGCTGTGCTGTGCTGGCCGTGACCCTGCCTGAGTCCCCACCGTTTACGTACTGTGAGTTTAGCTTCCGGTTGGAGAGGATCTGTCACGTAAACATCCTCTGAGGACGCAGATGAGACAAGCCCTGTCTCTCCGACTGTTTTTTTTTTTTTTCTCCAATTCGGGTGCCCTTTTTAATTACTTCGTTTTCATCTGTGCTTGTCACCTTTCTCCATCCAGGGAAGCAGGTGTCAATTAATGCTCTGAAACGGTCGGAACCGGAAACCAGAGATGCAAAAACATACGTATTTTCTGTTTGCACGTCTGTTGTGCGATTCGGATCTCTTCTCTGCGATTTGAATGGTTCCCCTCGGGCTGCGGGGTCTTCATTGATCAGACTCCCTTCTGTATTGGCTGAGAATTAACCCACTTGCCTGACCTCATCGCTCCCTCCCCAACACACAGGAGCCGGGTCAGTTTGCACGTCAGGCGTCTGACTCGAGCCAAAATAATCTCCGCGACTAACCAAAGCCTTTTAAAGGGCAAACGTTGTTCTTGCTGGGGTTTCCTCGTTGTCGGCAGAGGCTGAGCAGACAGAACCAGCTTTCCGCTGTCGGAGAACGCACGTTCTGCTCTCAGGTGTGATCATTAACCCTTCCTTGGCCGACTCCAAGGGCGCACCAGCTGTGGGGCAAGGACTTCGGAAGTATGACGGCACAGGAAAGCGCATGTTATGTCCACGCTGTCCGTTCACATGCGCATTCTCATGTGAATAGAGGAAGGTACGCATAGACGATAGGCGTCCAGATACAATCAGATATTTACTACATGACCTAATCGACAGAGCGGTTTGTAGGGAAATGTAATTCTATACGTTTGATGAAAGCACCTGCTGCGTCCTCAGACGAGACACAAACGTGCGGGCACCGGCAGGGCCGGCTGAGAATGGAGACGCCATCCTTCCCCCCCATCCTGACTCCCCTCCGCCCCCCGCTCGTCTCCGGCTCAGCGGACAACAGAGCCTGCTCCTTGGGCCGGCGCGGACTGTCTCCTCCGTGTCCGTGTTGCTGTTCAGAGCGAGGTTCCCATGGGACGTTCCAGCCTCTGGAACCGGGTGCGCCCATCTCAGGGGGGCTGGCGGGGCAGGGCGGTGTCTCCACAGCACCCCGCACGGTGCCCGAGAACCAGGAGGTGGGGGGAACCGCAGATCACAGAGGGCGGTGGGAGGGGACCTCCTGAGCAGAGGCCCGCGGGACTAGACAGGGAGATGACACAGAATACGCAGTCCAGAGGCCAGGGCCCATGAGCAGCGCGGTCGAGGACAGGGCAGTCGTGGACATCACTCGTGCGTGGGGCCACTGGACATCAAAGCCGAGCCAACAGCACGTGACACACATATTATACTACATGTGGCAAGTATGTTATTATGAAGACGTACTATGTGGCAAAAATGTATCTTTTCCGTATGCAGGGAAGTGATAAGTAGTAACTTTAAGAGAACAGTTACCTCTGAGAAGGGAAGGGAGAAGGCCGAGGTTAGGGACGGGTATGCACGCAGGTGACCTCGAATCTGTGTGATGTTTTATAAAAAAAAGCTAAGGCATGACAGTATTATGTTAAGATCTGGTAAAGCTACAGATTTACATCCAAATTTATCTGTATATTTAAAATATTTGCTTATGTGTCAGTAGGACCATATATGTACAGAGAAATATTTTAGGGCACTTTAGAGACATGTAGGTCCCTTCTGGGAGGTGGGGGCGAAAGGCACCTTTTCCTTGTCCCTTTATTCCTTTCTGGAGTGTTTGGGTTTTTTTTTATACACACGAATCAAGTTCAGGAATTCATCAATGAAATGGGACTGATCCAGGGTTGGCACCTTTCTCGCCGTACGAATGAGATGAACGTCCAAACGCTCTTGAGAGCTGCGTTCCTTCGCCCGTGAAACACGGCGAGACGCACCTGCTTGGAGGGCTGCCGCGGGGATGAGGAAGTATTCGCGTCCATCACCTGGCCGGATGCCTTTACGTCGCCGGCACCCAGGGGGCGACATGCTCACGTCGTGAATGAGGACGCGGGCTGTGCCCTGTTCACACGTTTGCTGGAGAAGAGAGACGCGGGCGCGTCTTGGCTCAGGAGCCACGCCCGTCGCCCCCACAAACCCCCCTGTGGGGGAGCGGGAGTCCGAGCGGAAAGACAAGTTTGATTCAGTGATCTGAACGCACCGCCAGCCTGTGCATCCCTTTCTGCAAACGCCCTCGCTCTCCGCGCAAGCGCACAGGTCTTGGGCCCCGGTGCCCGGCCGCCCCCCTGGGTCGGAGAATGTCAGACTTAGCAGAAAACACACAGGACGCCCAGTTTCTTTTGATTTCAAGGAAACGACAGATGTTTTAGCAGTGAGCCCCGTATCCTGCACGGGACAGGTTCACACTCTGCGTGGGTGTCTGGTTGATCGGAGAGGCAGGTGTAACTGCGGAGTCTGCCGTTTGCCAGGCAGTGCTGCCCGTGGGTGGAGAAAAGGCCCCTGGACCCCTGGACCTCCGGCCCCTGGGTGCGGACTGGACAGTGTCCGGCTCACGCCCCGGGCAGCGGTGAGGACAGACCGCACAGCGCCGGGCAAGGTGACTTCATGGTATCTCGGCAATCTAAAAATGCATTCTGGTATCAGGGCCGCTGTTATTTCCGTGGGTGCAGTGGCCGTGACACCCCACAAGCCAGGCCCCTGCCGTCTCTCACCCGTCCACGCTGAGCCTCCCAGGGTCCCCGGCGCGCCCAGGCCCTGGGCTCTCAGTAAATTAACAGCCTCTTTCTGTCTTGTTTTTTTTTCTGGCTTCTCCTCCCGGCCGAGGCAGGCCCTGGGGTTCCCACGGTGACCGTGCACAACACGACAGACAGGAAAAGTAAGTGCGCTGGCCCTCCCTACTCTCCTGTCACCCGGGAGGCGGGGCAGCCGTGCGGGGCAGTCCAGCTGCCTCCCCGTGGGACACAGGGAGGGGACGCGCCCTCACGGCCCGCTGACCGCCCGTGTCACCAAACGTGGTGGAGGTAAAGGTCGGTGTGCCCCCAGGAGACCCCCTCTCTGGGAATGCCGAGGCCTGGAGCCATCGAAGGCCACGCGGGGCCTCGTCTGCGGCCACGGGCCTGAGCACTGGCCCTGCCCAGCCTCCCCCTCCTACAGCCCCCGTCGCGCCCAAGGCCCAGTGTCCCTTCGAGGCCCCTCTGTGCTGGTGGCCCTGGGGACAGCTTCACAGCAGCAGGGGGCCTCGCGGCTCCGTAAACGGCAGCTGGATCTGAATGTGCCCTTTTGCCTCTCCCCTCCCCGCAGAAATTTTCGACCTAGAAACCAACGAGCACGTGCAGAGGGCGGTGGCTGAGCGGCAGATGCCCAGGGTGGAGTACCGCAAGATCGAGGTGGACGACTACAGTGCGTGTGCCCCTTTACGGGAAAGGCCAACACGTCTGCGTGCGCGCGGGCGGGGGCGGGGACACGAAGCCTCAGGGATGCTGGGTGACTCGCCCCAGACCCCAGGGCGGGGGAGCCCGAGTCACACGGTGAAGGTTGGGGCCCGGCCTGCATGTGGGGGGCCCACCGCCCCGCTGCCGAGGGCTGAACAGGGCAGGGCCTCCGCCCGCCCACGGCCCCCTCACGTGCTACTCTGTCCCCTGTCTCTGCCCAGGCCTGCCCGTCCAGGTCCTCAAGCCGGCCACCTTCACGGAGACCACACACTACCCCCTGCTCCTGGTCGTGTGAGTACCCCGGCCCCTTCCCGTCTCGGGGTGCTCGCTGGGGGCGCAGGAACAGCAGTGACAAGAGGGGGACATAATGTCACCAAGTCAATCCTTGGGCCAGCCGTCAGTGATGCCAGGGTCTCGGCTCGGCTCTCAGCACCCCCAGACGTCAGAGGACAGGGCTCTGGGTCCCCTCGGGGCAGCAGGTCCCACGGTCAGGGGGCTCAGACACGGCCAGCTGGGCGGGAAGCCAGGCCACCCCTGGCGGGGCGGGCGGTGAGGCTCCCAGGGCCAGGGGATGGGACATCAAGGCCATGCTGCCTCCTCTAGGGACGGCACCCCGGGCAGCCAGAGCGTGGCCGAGAAGTTCGCGGTGACCTGGGAGACGGTGATGGTGAGCAGCCACGGGGCCGTGGTGGTGAAGTGCGACGGCCGGGGCAGCGGCTTCCAGGGGACCAAGCTCCTGCACGAAGTGCGGCGGCGGCTGGGCGTCCTGGAGGAGAGGGACCAGACGGAGGCCGTGCGGTGAGCCCCCGCCGCGCGCATGCGCGCACGCGCCACGGGGCGGCGGGGCGGGCCCCCTCCCCCGCACACATGCGCCATGGGGACCGCGGGGCGCGTCCCCTCCCCCGCACACACACGCCACGCGGACAATGGGACGTGTCCCCTCCAGGCCGCGGCGGCACAGCCCTGGGGGTGGGGTGGGGCTGCAGCCGCGCTGGGCGCTGACCGCCCTCCCTCCTGGCCCCGCAGGACGATGCTGCGGGAGCAGTACATCGACAGAGCGCGCGTGGCCGTGTTCGGGAAGGTGAGCTGCGCTGCCTCGTCCCGTCACCCCGTCCAGGAGCGTGGCCACGGCTCACCGGGGCCGTCTCCGGGCCGGCGCTGGGCGGGCGGCCGTGTTTCCAGGCCTGGGAGGTGGGACGCTCAGCGCCCCCAGCTGTGACCAGTTGGCTTGTCCTCTCATGTCGTGGAAGGGGAGGTGGGAAGGAGCCGGTCCCGGGCGCGCTGTGAGGCCTGCGTGCGCACCCTGCCGTGGGGCTCCCCCGCACGGCCGCCGGGGTCTGCGCTCCGCACCTCCGTGTCTGTGGGTCGTCGCCGGCCGTCCCTGCACGAGTTTGCCGGGCCCGCTGCCCGGGAGGGAGGGGCTCACGCCGTGAGGCAGCAGAGCCACCAGCTCCCACGGGCGGCCGCGTCCACAGCCTGCCGCGGAGGCAGCGGAGGCCCCTGCCATTCTTAGTGGCCTGGTCCCTCGGCCTCTGAGCTCAAGGCGGCCAGAGGCAGGTGCGTGGGCAGAGATCCCGCGCCCCGGGGGGACAGCTCCCAGCCCAGGCCCCACAGAGGCGCCTCGCAGCGGCTGCCCGCAGGTGGCAGCAGCCACAGGCAACGCGGACGACCTCCCCGTCTTAGCGGCTGTGAGTGGAGCTGCCGTGTCCGCCCACGTGCGCGCTTTGTGGGACAGTCTTCAGCACCTCCGGGGAGACGCCGGGGCGCACGGTTGCGGGGTCGCAGGGGGAGCGCATGCTCAGTGCTGCAAGACGCCGCCCCACTGTCCTCCAGAGCGGCCGCCCCGGGCACTGGTGGCGTCCGCCAACACTTTAAACAAACAAACCGCAGAGTGACTTGGAAGGACTTGCAGACTCCGTCCAGAATAAATGTCACTAGCCAGGGAACGAAAAGACTCTTGTCACTAAGACAAGGTGCTCGGTTCCACTGAAGGAACCGCTCAGACAGAACACGCGTGAACAGCTACGTTGTGAATGGTTAGTTCTGTGGGGAGAGGGGCCTGGGTGCCACGTCATCTCCGTCAGGCTGTGGGTTCACACGCACCGACACGCACGCACACGTGCACGCACACACACGCACAGGCACGCACTGACAGCCCCATGCCCTGCCCTGCCCCCCTCCCTGCCCGCCTGTCCCCATCAAAACTCCTGTGTCCCACTCCTGTCCCGCCTTTGGGGACTCAAGCTCATCGGAGCCAAGCAGCCTTGAGCGCGCCCGAGGCAGACGACGATGTGAAGGCTGGTGCGCTCGCTGGGAGTCCCACGGGGTGGGGGGAGGCGCTTTTGTGTCAACCCCAAGGCAAGGGACAGATGGGAATGGGGGGGGCCGCCCTTGTGTAGGACACGCGTGGGCGTCCGTCCGTGGTGGCCCCTGAGTGGGGTGCCAGGGCGGACCAGTACGGGAGCCCTGTCTCGAAATCACAGAAAGCAGCTTGGCTTTGCCCGTAGACGAGAAGCGGGGGACACGATGGCGACCCCGGGGGCCCCGCCCTCACGGGGCGCCCACTCTGGAGCGCGCGTCCACGCACGTCTCTCCCGCTTCGTGCCGCCTGACGCTGGGGCCCCACGGAGCCGCGCGGCGTCACACAGCAGCCAGGCGGAAAAGAATTCGCTTGTCATTTGTCCCTCCCTCAGTTTTTAAGTGGATATTCAAACAAACAAACAAACAAACAAAAAACAAAGAAACGAAACTTCGAGAAAACGGCTGCTGGAGAGGCGGGCGTGCAGAGGCCGCGGCCGGGGCTGACGGCCGGCGCTGAGCCCGCCCCTCTCTGTCTCGGGCGCAGGATTACGGCGGGTACCTGAGCACGGCCATCCTCCCCGCGAGGGACGCGAGCCAGGCCCCCATCTTCGCCTGCGGCGCCGCGCTCTCGCCCATAACGGACTTCAGGCTCCACGGTAACGGTCGGACCCCGCCCACGGACGGATGGACGGGATGGGGAGCCCCGCCCGGCCCCACCCCCACAGCGTCCCCTCCCCGCGGCTCTGCATCCCCACCTGCCCCCATCCCAGAGTTGTGGGGCTCGTGGGCCAAGCCTCACGGGAGAGCCTGGGGACAGGGAGGGTGGGTTTCAAGCCTCCCCCCGCCCCCGTTCTGGGTAAAAGTGGCTCGTCCACTGATGCCGTAAACCACGTCTGTCGTTGGTGGCCAGGACCCGCAGACACCTCCTTCCGCTCAGGGCGGGGGTGTTGGGGGGGACGTCCTCCACGTTCTCTCCTCCACCTGATGGAGGTCGTCCCGGAAACCCTCCCTGTCTGGAGCTCGGTCCCCTCCGCCTGGGCGCACGTCCCCGGCCGAGCAGAGACGAGCGAGGCTCGTCTAAAAAAAACAAGGAAATAAGGAAATTCTGAAAGACGTTTTCTCTCACGTGTTGGGATGAAGTGGGGGCTCCTCCCATTTATCCGGCATTCAGACTAATGAGCTTTTGCTGAATCAAAGTCTCTCGGTCCTGCTCACGCGCCGGCCCCGACGCTGACGTCACTCAGTGTCCCCGTGGTCCCTTCCATCTCGTGGACCGTGGAAAGGCCCGGGAGGTCGAGTTAGGTGTTTTAAAAATGAACACTGGCCGCTGTTGGAGTGAAGTGGGTCTGCTGGCCCCCCAAGCCCCGCCCCCGGGCGCCCCCTCCCCAGTTTGGGGCTCCCTGCCGACCGCTAACCCCCCTCCCTCTCTCATGCCCAGCCTCGGCGTTTTCCGAGAGGTACCTGGGCCTCCACGGACTCGACAACAGAGCCTACGAGGTGAGTCTGGGCACGGCGGCCACTCGGCCAGACGGGGGACTCGACGCCGTGAGTCCCCTGCTCTCTGGGGTCCCCTGTCCCACCCTCCCGCCCCGATTGCCGTCTCCCCGCCCCCCATCGGAGCCCCCCAGTCTGAGAAGACCCGCGGTTCTCCTTCTGCCATCCGGTGAACTGGGTGACCGCGGCCCCTCGGGGGTCACTGATGTCCCGTCTGGAGCTCGTGGGACGAGGGGGGAAGTTGGGGGGGGTTGGATGGAGGGGTGCCTCCCAGGGTCCCCAGACGTGGGGCTGCCCGGTGCCCAAGGCCAGTTCCACTTTGGGAGAATAAGCTGTTTATTGGGGGCGGGGTGGAGGGACAGAAACCCATGAGGCTTCCTGCCGGGTCACACACTCGGTGGCTGGGGGTGGACGGTCACCCACGTCCTCCTTCACGGGGGCCCAGCGCAGAGGCCAGAGCGTGTGGCCGGGCAGGGCTGTGGCCTGCAGGGTGAAGCAGGGACAGCGGGACTGTCTGGCCAGGATGGCGCCTCCCTCTGAGGCGGCCTCTTGTCCCCTCGCCCCTCGAAGGTGGTGGCAGGGGAGGGAACCGCAGGCCCCCCAGATCCCCCGAGCGCGCAGACGAATAGCGCGGCCACCCGCTGGAGGCCGCTGCCCACGCCCACCCTCTCCCGCCCCCGCGTCCCCGACGCGCGGCCACTAACGCTGTCCCCTCGCCCCGCCCGCTCAGCTGACCCAGGTGGCACGGCGCGTGTCGGCGCTGGAAGGACAGCGGTTTCTGATCATTCACGCGACCGCGGACGGTAAGGGCCGAGGACGGTGCCCAGCGCGGCGCCCGGGCGGGGGCGACACGTTCCGACAAACCCCCTCCTCCTCCTCTCCTTTCTCAAACAGAGAAGATCCATTTCCAGCACACGGCGGAACTCATCACACACCTCATCAAGGGGAAGGCTAATTACAGCTTACAGGTAACAGCGTGCGACCCGCGCCGCCTGGCGCGCGGGGGGTGGGGTCGTCGCGTCCCCTCCCACGGGGCGGGGACTGCGGGGATGGGGTCCCGGCCGGGCGTCCCCGCGCTGCGGGCTCAGAGCCGGTGGAGGCTGCAGGGTCAGCTGGGCCAGTGTCTCTGGCTCGGTCGCCAGGAGGGGACGTGGCCGGCAGCGGGGCCGGACACGGGCTGCGGTGCATCGCGCGGTTAAACCGAGACCCGCAGCCCCGCAGCAACACGGGAGGCTGGCCCAGGCCCAGCCGCTTCTCACGCCCCCTCCCCCACCCCCACCCGCACACCGCCGCAGATCTACCCGGACGGCAGCCATCACTTCCACAGCGCACCCCTCAGACAGCACCTGTACCAGTCCGTCATCAACTTCTTCGTGGGCTGCTTCAGCGTGCAGGACCGCGTCCCCACGGCCGCGGCCAAGGACGAGGAGGAGGACTGAGCCCGCGCCGCCCGCCCACGCGGCCTGGACTCGGTCACCAGGACCGGGAGCCCCGCCCCCCGCCCGCCCGGGAGCCCCGCCCTCCCGTGAAGCCCCGCCCACCCGGGAGCCCCGCCCCTGTCCCTCCTGGGCTGGGCTGGGGGCCGGTCGGGGTCCCTCCCATAGCATGTGTGTCTCGGTCCTGATGAAGGCAGTTCGCTTCCGAAACCGGCTTCTCCCCCGGTGGAGCTGTGTCACCGAGTTGTCACCGCTCCCAAGGGCCTCGGGGGCGGGCACCTCTGCAGCATCACCTCCTGCCCTGCAGCCACCCCAGCCCGCCCGCCCCAGGGGACAGAGGACACAGAGCCACGAAGAAGCCGGCCCCTGTGTTTAAGGGGACCCGCAGGCCCCCCACCCCCACCCCCAGAGCCAGGCCCCCCCCCCCCGGCAGGCAGCACCCACCCCACCTGCCGTCACCCCTGCCACGGACGCAACGATAGCACAATACTCCCAGCAGCACCGCTCCACAGACCGGCTTCCCCGCCCTGTGCCGGGGCCCCCCTCGTTCCCGGGGGGGCTGCGCCAGGCGTTCCCGTCGCTCCGCTAATGGCTCGCCTTCCGGAATCGATGCGTATTTTTCTATGGTTTTTACCTGCCGCCGTCTGCCGTCACGGGCTCATCTGGCTGTGCTCTGTGTCCCTTCGCCCTCCGTTTGCTGTGTGTTCCCCAGTCCGCGTGTAAAGCTTTTCCCTTGTTTAGATGGAGAGACGGCTCCAAAGGAACAAACTGCTCCCTCCTCACGGCCGGCGTGAGGCTTCGTGGAGATGTTTCAAACCACAGAGGGGATGAGAACAAACAAACAAAAAAAATCCGGTCCTATTTACTAAAAGAGAAAGTGCGTCAATAAAAGCTGTCCCCCACCGAGCCGCAGCAGGGTTTGGCCTGGATTCTCACGTCCCGTTTGCAAATGTCCTCGGACCCAGCCTCCTCCTCCATACGCTGTCTCTCTTGTTTCAGGTGACATTCGGTTAAAAAGCATAAAGAGACAAAGTGTCCCCTCTGCCCGCAGGTGTGTCACGTGTGCTGGGGCGGCGGGAACGCGGGGAAGGGTGGGCACGAGCCGGCGTCCCCTCCCAGCCCGGGGACGGCCCTGCCACGTGCCGGCAGCCATCGTGGTTCTGCGCTGGCCTTGTGAGAACCCCCGCGCCCCGATGCGCAGCCGCGGTCCCCTGCACGTGGCATTGCGATGTACATAACGACGGCCGTGGGCACCGGGCACGGCGAGTGTCCCCCACCCTCCCCCGCGGTCCCCGCCCGGTTTCTCGCTTGCATGCCCACGACGCCCTGGCCGGGCCACACGCGCGCTAGCAGTGTGACTCCGAAACGCGTCACTCACCGGAGCTTGCTCAGTCCTGATCCCTCCAGCTCCCGGTCCTCCCGCTGGGGGACCCTCGGCACCCCGTCGCAGAGAACGCACGTCCGTGCCGTGTGCGGGGGTCGGGGGTGTCGGCTCCCCCCGCGCGAGCTCCGGATGTCAGCTCAGTTCCACGGGGAGATCGGCGGCACGGGGTGGTTTTTTACGGTGACGCGTCACCCTCTGGGGAGGGGCGACCAGCGGGACCGCCGCGGATGCTGCGTGATCGTGCTCGTGCCATGTCCGTGGGCGGCAGTGGCTGCGGAGCCAGTGAGGCCTGATGGGGACGCCAGCCCTGGCCACCGGTGTGGGGAGGCGGGACGTGAGACCGTGGCATGGCGTGTCTGTTCGTCCGTGGAATAAAACGTTATTTTACCACTTGCAGAGCCTTCTCCTTGCTTTTCCCGCAGCGTGTCGCCTCAGGGAGCACGCCGGCCCGCGGGGGGGCTCTAAGGTGCTCCTCGAGCCCCACCCGGGACGGACACGTGTCCCCGAGCCCGACGGGCAGCGAACAAGCCTGCATCGTGACACCAGTCACGGGAAGGGGGGACCAGTCACACGCCAAGGGCCAGTCCATCAAAGGACACGGCCCCGGGTGTCGTCCCGGGAGCCGCTGGGTGCAGACAGGTGTCCCCCACCCCGAGTAAAACGGCCACCCTGTCGTGGCCACCGCATGGCCCGCTAGAAAACATCAGAAAACATTTGATGAGTCTGGTGTAAACACGGCCCGGCCTGCTGGCTGGATAGACCCTTCCACGCCCCCGAGCGGCTGGCACCCCAAGGCCTCCCCAGACGCGCCCGCTGAATCTTGTCGCCCTTCCTAGCCAGGAGCCAGGATGCCGGGTCCGGGTGGCGGCCCCCAGGGCGCCGGCCCTCAGAGCTCTGGGTTCCCGTCTACACGCCACGAGCTCCAAGCAGCCGCTCACGCCTGCATTCCCGTCCCACGCACGCACAGCCGGGAACAAAGCCCAGAGGCCGCAGAGAGCCACCCAGAGCCACACAGCCCTGTCCCTCTGCCCCTCGCTCACATCTTTCCTGGTGAGCTCCGACGCTCAGCCCCCAGGTCCCCCCCGCCCCCCGCAGTGTCGGGGCGCCCAGCACGGCCCAGCCAGCACGGGGAGCCAGGCCTGGTGGGAGCCGGTGACAGGGTCGAATCCTGAGCGAGTGACGGACCCACAGATGCCCCCGGCTCCTGCTCAGTGCAGGCCCCCCAGGGGATCGCGATGCGTGAGCCTCCCGGCACCCGCTGGGCTGGCCCCGTCCCCCCTTTCTGTTTCCCAGACTGGGGCCCAAGGGACGACATGCCTGGGGAGCCACACGCATCAGTCACACCCCCCAGACCCACGGCCCTCACACCTCGGCACGCGTCCCAGTCCACTGTGGCACTTTGCGAAACAGACCGCGGCTCCTGGGGACAGTGACACGCGCGTGCGCACCACGCCGAATCCTGTCACTGCATCTAAGCCCAGCGCCCCCACCCTCCGGCCCCGCCCCGCAGAACCTGGCAGGCGTCCCTAAGGTGCTCCCCGCAGGCCTGTGTCCAAACCCCTTAGACTTAACTCGTGATGCCAGCCACCCCGGCCCCAACAGACATGGCACACTCACGTCCCGTCAGCACCCACGCCCGCGTCCTGCCCGGGGGCCCCGGTCCCTGCGCACCCCCACGTACACACGCACACACACATGCACACACCTACACACGCACACACATACGCACACACAGACACGCACCTACACACGCGTGGACAGACACTTCACTTCCCCCCTCAGCGTACCCGGAGTCTCTCCCCGACACTCAGGGCTGGCTCCCTTCTCCAGGGGGCTGCCCCACGCACCATGGGGTCCTTAGCAGACGGCCACGCTGTGCCCCGCAGACGCCAGCCAGCAGCAAGGCCCACAGCGGCCCCAGGGCCCGGGCGCCGCTCAGCGACATGGGCCGCACGTTCGTGCTGGGCGGGACGCCGGGGACCGTGTCCACCCAGCGCGAAGCAGCCAGGGCTGTGGCTGCCGGGCACGGCGAACGCTCCCAGGCCCCTGCTCCTGCCGGGCGCGGTTCTCAGCGCCCCGCGTGGCACCGGCACACCGTTAGCGCACTCCATCCACGGCGGTCAGGAGGCGGCGTCCCCCATCGCGTGGGCTGGGAACGGAAGGGACAGAGGGAGGCAGCGAGGGACAAGCGATGGGTGCTGGCCGGCAGTCAGGAGCGAAGGCCCAGGTGCCGGGCGTGGGCTCGGCTGGCGCCCGGGCCGGGCCCGGTTTCGCTGTTTGATGTGCTTTGGGCGGGAGGAGCGAGCAGAGGCCCAGGAGCCCGGGGAGCAGGCCGAGCTCCGGGCCCCCCCAGCTCAGGGCGCCCCGCGCTCCTCCAGACCCTGGGCCCCGGGGCCCGCAGCCCGCGACCGGTCAGCGTGAGAGCCGAGGGCATCCTGCTCCACGGCCCGGCCCTCTGCTCGTTCCTGGGCCTCGGGCCGCCACGCACAGGTGGCCGTGGGGCCTGCATGGGCCGGACGGGGGCCACGGCCGCGGGGATGGGAGGCAGGGGCTGGGCCCCGCTCCCCATGGGCACTGCACTGGCTCCCGCGACACACCAGGCCTCCTGACGTCACAGCTGCCACCGCCGGGCCCCGCAGCCAGACCCCGGTCCTGCGTCCCCAGCTCAGGGCCCCGCCAGCTGCTGAGCGACCCTTCCGTCCAGTGCCCGTTCGCCCCCCACTGCCAAGGGGACCGCTGTCTCTCTGCCCTCCCCTTGCAGGGATCAGAGGTCGGCCAAGGTCGTGGGGCACAGAACGGAGGGGTGCAGAGCGGAGGGGACACAGTGTGGCTGCATGTCCAGCTGCGGGGAGACCAGCCCTGCGGTCGGGAGGGGGGTTATGGGGCGGGGGAGGCCCCGTGCCCCATCTGCATCCGGGCCAGCGCTGGCTGTGCGGCCCTGTGCGGGGCCTGGCCCTCAGGGCTGCTGGGGCACTGTCTGAGGGGCGAGCAGAGCGGGCGTGCGGGTCCCCGGGTTCTGCCATACCAAGCACCATACACACAGAGCCGCTTACACCGCAGAGACGCAGCCTGGGGGTTGGATGTCGGGTCAGAGGTGCCCATGGGCCGGGCTCCCTCCAGAGGCTCTGGGGGGGATGTCCCCCGCCCCCCTCCCGCTCAGTGGCCCCCTGGCGGGTGGCTTCAGCACTGCAGTCCGCACAGGGCTTCTCCTGTGCCTGTCTGTCCGGTGACGGTCAAGGAGAGGCTCGCAGACAAGGCCACACTCAGGGGCCCGGGGTCAGTCAGGGCATCGGCGGGGCTGCGCGTGAGTGCGCCCAAGGGGCTTTGTGGTTCTGGCTGCCACCAGGCCCCATCTCGAGCCCCGTGCCACCTGTGGGCCCCCTATCGGGGTCTGAGCCCAGCTGCCAGCCCCACTAACCACGCAGCCTCCGGAGGAGGACCTGGCCGTCCCAGGCTGGGCCGACCCCTCCGGCCTCTCCAACCCGGGAGGCCCCAGGGCCCCGGGGCCCCGCTGCGCCCCGACCCCACAAGGCTCCCTGGTCTCCCCGTCTCCAGCCTTTCCGCTTCTCCCCGCTTACACCCCAAAGACAGACAGAGGGGAGCGGGTGCCGTTCCCGCCCCCTCGGGCTGGCTCTCAGCTTGGGGTGGAAGTGGGCGGGGTGAGCAATGTGTCATTGACGTGACTACGTGTGGGGGCCATCTGTCGCACAGCAAGGGGTCAGATGTAGCACCCCAAACGCTAATCCTCGGAACAGCACTGGCAACGGCCTCCGTGGCTCACGGCTCTGCCACCTGGTCGTGAGGCGGTGTCTCCTGCGAGGGTGGGGTGTCCTGCAGACAGGCCGGCGGGGACGGGCCCGCTGGGGGCTGCGCCCAGCTCTCCGGCCACCCCGGGCGGCGTCCTGTGTCTGTCGGCTGCGTGACAGGAGCTGAAGGCCATTCCCGTTAATTTTTGAAAACCACAGAAGGCAGCTTGATGACAGGCGGGACGCGGTTCATATCACATCGTTGGATCTGACGTGGCCGCCTGGCCACCTGGAGTCATGGCCCAGCGCTGGGGCCTTGCCCGCTGCGTGCTCTCACTGTCCCCACCAGCAGCCGCTCTGTGGCAGAACGGGTGTTCGCTTTGCTCACAAACTGCTTTCCGAGTTGGTCGTATTTCTCTAGCTGGACTGACGCTTTCTTATGCACCGAATAGTATGTCTCCCATGATCCTCTGCGGGAAAGAGGTGATGCTGAGGCCACCCACCTGTCAGTGCCTCACCACGCCGGGCCCCGGACACGGATGGCCACCAGCAGGAGGCCGGATGTGGGACGGCAAGCCGTGCATTTGCCAGCAGCTGGCGCTCACCGTGTCCCTAATGGGGACCCCCGAGGGAGGAAGGGCCAGGGCCGCCCACACCCAGCTCTGCTCGCAGGCAGCACTGTGACCTTGGCCTAGGGCAGCCTGTGCCTTGGTGCCCTGTGCTGACACCTCCCAGTGCAGCCGCACAGGCCCGTCCCGTGGGGAAGGCCCCCCACACACCCCCACACACCCCCATAGAAGAGGCGACCGCGCAGAGGGATTTTACGCAGCATGCGCCAGGGAGTGAGGCCCCATGGGACTCTGGGAACAGGTGAGTTTGAGTCTGAGAAGGGGTGGGAGGTGGAGAAAAGCCCGGTGGGACGAGTGACAGGGTGACAGGATGGCAGGGCAATGAGGGTCTCAGGCCCTCGAGGTGGTCACGACTTTGCGGGGACGTCCTCCTGGCACCTCGACTGAGACACACAGGACAGCGGACGGGCTGTCCCGGGGGGCAGATGGGACCTCCGCCTGCCAGGGAGGGGCTGGGCCCCACCGCCTGCGCTCACCCCCTGCACAGCCCCGATGACGTGCCCTGCGGCTCCGCCCCCCGGCCGCAGGAGCTGGCTCTGGTTCTGCGTCCCGGCTGTTTCAGGGAATGAAAAGGGCCCAAAGGCGACCGCACCAGTTGTGGGGGCGAAGGCAGCTGCTTTCGATGGTCCAGGGTGCTGGGAAGCGCGTGGGAACAGCCCGCCCACCTCGGGCCCACCGCCCGCTGCCCCTGAGGTGGGCTCAGCGTGGCTGCTCCCGAGATCCAGCAGATCACGGCCACTGCACGGGACGCGGGGCCCCGTCCCACACCGGTCTCAGGCCCAGGCAGCCCAGGTGCGGGTCACACGGCCCTGAGAAGGTGGCAGCTCCTTGCCGCTCTCGAAGGCACCAGCAGAGGGCAGCAGAGGACAAGCGCTGGGCCCTGCGTCTCCGTGTGCAGGGCCCCCGCCTGTGAGGGTGACGTGTGCCAGGCGTCCAGGAGGCCGCCGTGGGTGCCCCCGAGCGAGGGCGTCTGAGCGGGAGGTCGGGAACCCCCATCTGCACGGCGCAGGGGGGCACGGCGGGCCCCAGGCACAGGCAGCGCTGGTGCAGCTTCCAAGGGCAGAGGGGCAGCTGCAGCCTGGGCCAGCGAGGGGTGTCGTGAAGGTGCTCGGGGGACGGTGCCGCCCAGCCCCCCAAACCCCCAGCTCTGTGGAAAGCGTCGCGTTCCTGAGGGAGCAGATCCCACGCCCCACCCTGTCCCCCAAAAGCGCGTCTGTGTTGTCTTCTGCATGTACACACGCGTGCACACACACAGAGATCCGTGTGCTTGTCATGTAGTTCTGTCTGCGGGCTTGGGGGCTTGGGGAGGGGCTCAGTGCGTCTCGTGGAAGTTTAGGGTCACTCCCACAGGCTCCGCCCACCCTCTCGCCAGCTCCCGGCTCACCCAGTTTTCATTTTTTTATTTAACTGTGGTGAAACACACGTACATTTACCACGTGGTCGTTTTTCAGTGGACAGCTCAGTGGCCGTCACTGCCACCTCTAGAACTGTCCCCCGTCCCCCGCCCAGGACTGCCCTTGATGACTGCGACCCCGGCCCCGTTTAGGGGGAAGCGCGCGGTACCCGTCCTTCCGCGTCCGTCTCTCGGTGGCACCGCGTCCCAGGGTTACGCCGTGTCGGGGCGTGTCTCGTGGCGTGGCATCTCCTGGCCTTGTACGGCTGACGATGTCCAGTGGCTGCACACTGGCCCCTGCATCCCCCGGCTGGTGACGGACACCTGGTGTGCTCCCAGCTCCCGGCTGAGACCCCGGAACATGGGTGTGTCAGTGCCGTGCTTAGGGGCACGTGCCAGAAGCGAAACTGCTGGACCACTGGGGGACCCACTGGGGGACCCACTGGGGACCCACGGAGCTGAGGAAGCGCCATCTATGCTGTTTCCAAGCGGCCCCACTGTTTTCACCAGCACCCGCTGGACGGGGCGTTGGTGGGCTCTGGACGGTGGCGTGGGGCGCGCGTCCCTGGCTGCGGCCGCCCTGAGGGACGTGGGGCGCGCGTCCCTGGCCGCCGGCCACCCTGAGGTCTGATTTGTGTTGCTCTCACCAGTGACGCTCAGCGTTTTTCGTGTTCACGGCTGGTGGCTCACACAGCTTTGCGGGGACGTCTGTCGCGTCCTTGGCCCTGTGTTTGATAGCGCTTTGGTGGTGGTGGTGGCTCTGTGTCACCCTGATACATGATGTGCAAACGTGCTCTCGTGCTACGGCTGCCTCTCGCTACCGTGTCCGCCCCCGACCCGTCGTCAGCTCTGACGGGCCCACATTGCTGCCATCGCTGGTGCTTTTCGGGGCGGTGGGGAGACAGGCGTGCGAGCACACGCCCGCAGGGCACCGTCCCTGGGTGTGGTGAGCGGAGGCCGCCGAGGGAGCCCAGCGGGCTCCAGGGGTGCAGTGGGTGGGGCTTGCCGGAGGGACAGTTATGCCGGCCAGAGGGGCGGGGAGGCATCCCGTGTGACAGACAAATGGCAGCGAGGGCTGGGCTGGGGGCCACAGGAGATGGAGATTGCAAACTACACAAGGTGGGTGCTTTCTCCTTTTTGCCTAAAAAGTAACCATCAACCTAATTTCTGAAAGATCGCTCTCGTGACAGGAGGGAGGCGCAGGCAGGCACGGGGACAGCTCAGGGGACAGTGCTGCGAAGGCCTTCCTCGGACCCCTGGGGGTGGGATGGGGCGGGGGAGGGGAGTGCCATGTGGGACAGAGGCCAGGACGGAGCTCAGAGCTCAGAAGGCGACAGACAGGTGACAGGAGGGAGATTTTCCTTTAGGGGATAATTTAATAGAAAACATTTTCCCTTGAAGTTACTTAAAATGTGATCCAGTTTAATGCAAATCATAAAAATTATGCAAAAAAATATGGAATAACGAAGGATCACCCAATTCTAAGTAAAGTTCAAAAGTACATTTATTTAAAACGTGGGCAGGATATCCGTATAAAAGAAAGCATGAGAAATAAAAATACAGTACAAAACATTTCCGATCTGTAAATCCATAATTTAGAGATAACAAGTCTTTATTTACAGCGTTTTATTTGCATAACGGTTCTGTGAAAACGGTTAAACCCCGGCAAAGGAATCACAAAAGCTAACGGTCTCCACGTCCTCGAGTACGAAACATAATTTATGCTCCTCAGAATAAAGTCACACATCTGAAAAGATGCAGCGTGCGGCCCACACGTGTTCTCCGGCTCTGAGCGCTTGTCCCCTGAGAAGGCGGCTGGAAAACGAGGCGGCCGGAGCCGGGCGCTGGCGGCCGTGTCCCCGTCCCCGCTGGCGGGGACGCCCCGGCTCCCGGTGTCCCGCGGGGACCTCAGTTGAATTTATACGTGGGCCGCTGAGGAAAACAGCTTTCAGAGGTGACATGCTGGTGACACCCTGCTCGAGGCCCCGCCTGGTGCCTGCTGGAGCCCCCCGGGTGACCCCACTGACCGGCCCACACCCCAGAGGCCCAGGGCACACGCCGAGCGGCCTGTGGCACCCGAAACCGGCCGCCCGTCCCACCGCCGCTGCGGCCAGGCTGGAGGCCGGAGACCCTGGGGTGACAGTGCTGTCACCATTGACTGTCAGCGAGCCCTCCTCCCGCATCAGTGCGAGCACACACGGCCGGGCAAGGCCGAGCGGACGCAGCGTGACGCCCGCGGGGCTCGGTGGTTCCCGCTCCACGCCCCACCCCGCACCCCGGCCGGCGCCCTCGCCAAGGATATGACTCGTAGTCCAGCGTCTGCGTGAGCACTCCGGTCAGGACGAACTCGGCGTTGTGCACGTCTGCGGGGAGAGGGGGCGGTGAGGGGCCCGCTCCGCCCCGCGTGCGCACCCCGCCCCGCGCACCCCGATCCGCCCCCCGCGGGGCCCCCCGCCTACCGATGCCCCGCGCGAAGTACTCCCGGCACAGGTGCAGGTCGTTCTCGCAGGAGATGAGGATTATCTCCGACAGGCTCTAAGGGCGGGGGAGGGGGCGGGAGCGTCGGCCGCGGGGCGGGGCAGCAGGACAGGTGCGGCCCCCCCCCCCCCCCCCGCCCCATCCCGCCCCCGGCCGCCCCGCCCCGGCCCCACACCCGGCCCGCACCTTGTTCTGCTTGTGCTCCATGAGCTTCCGGAAGGACGGCTGCTTGGGGAGCACCTTGCCGCCCGCGCACTCCACGATGGCCTTCATGGTGGACAGGCTGGGGCAGATCCCGGGCGTGATGTAGAAGTACTTGGCCTGCGGGGGCGAGACCCGCGCGCCGCGACTGAAGCGCTCTGCCTTCGAGCACGTCACCTCCCCCCGCCCCCCGCTCCGTCCTGAGGACGGTGACACAGCCTCGCCTGCAAGCCACGGAGGGACCCGCCCCCCCACCCCCCCACCCCCCCACCCAGCCGGAAGCCGCCTGGCGCGAGCCAGGACGGAGTCTGGAACTTTCCGCGCTTGCGTGAGCTCGGTGCGGTCCCCGCGGAGCGGGCAGGACCCGGCCCTGAAGCGGGCGGATGCAGCCCGGGTGCAGCCCACAGCGCCCGACGCCCCACTGCCCCACGGGGCCACCCCTATCCACGCGGCCTGGCGGACGCAGGCGCCCCTCCCCCCCTGTGTACGGTGTGGCTGGGACGCTGTGGGAGGGGCAGGCCTGGTGACCCTGATGACTTAATCCCCCGCACCCTGGCTCCTCAGCGTGCCACAGCGTACACAGAGCGCTCAGGAAGGACGCCAACACTGAGAAAAGCCAGGCCGTTCTAGGTGGGACCCGTCCTAACTCGGGACTAATGATCTCTGATTCCCCAGCCAGCTCCTTACGAAGCATAAAACCCGCTTAGTTTACACAGCCGCTGACACAGAATAACGTCCGAACTGTTCCGAGTGTCCATCGAACGAGCCTTCTAAGATCTTCAGTCCTCACTCGGTTTGGGACGCATCCCATTAATATTTTTCTAGGCATCTTCTCCACTGTCCAACTAACACTCTAACAGTAGTGTCAACGTGACATTTGTCAGAGAGGAAAATCAACGACAGTGTCTCTTGCCACTCAGATGATCCACGAACACAGTCGGAGTGCCCAGGCGGGCCGCGCCACCCCCGTCCCCTCGCACGCCCCGCCACCCTCCCCGCGGGCGGCCGTGCCGTTGACAGGGCCCGCGGCGTACCTTGAAGAGCGGGGACACGTGCGCCCGCTTCAGGGACTCCTCCAGGCTGAAGGAGAACAGCACCTCGGCCTCTGCGTCCCGCAGGAGGTAGTTCTGCTCGTCTGGGGGACGGGACAGGACAGCACAGGACAGGACAGGATAGGCGCTCGGGGCGGGCCGGCACGCGGAGCCCGGGGCCCCCCACACCGCCCTCTGTGTCTCGGCCTCTGGGCCACGACCTCCCATGGAGGCTGGCGCCCCCTCCGCACCCCACACCCGCACACCGGGGTGGGGGGGGCGTCCCCCCCACGCCCCAGGCTGGTAAGCCCAAGGCCCCCGCGCCCACGCGCGCAGGCGGCGACCTCGGGGGGTCAGTCACTCGGGCGTCACAGATCCACCGCACACACACAGAAGTGCACACAGCACAGTGTCACCCCGTTCCGGAGACGTCCGGGAATTCTTAACGGACTGGTTTTCAGTTTCCTGAGTGACACTTTTAAGAAGCATCCAACGCCTCAAAAGTTACAGACCGCGGAGTGTCTGAATCTTCCTACGAATGTGTCTCACATTCAAAAAAGCATCTCATTTTGGATTCATAATAATCACCAGAGTATGACGCACCAGACAGCCCACCGGGCTGGCCACAGGACACAGGCGCTAGGACGTACGGGCCACGTGTGGTGGCCGCTGCACACCCAGCTCCTTATCCTTCTACAATAAGGCTTTAAAAATGTGAAAACCACTCTCAGTTCACGGGCCACGGCAAGAACAGTCCTCTCACTGAGAAATGCTGGAGCTCGGTTAACAATGGCCAGAAACACAAAATCCATCAGCCAGTCAGCAGATAAGACACGCTGCTGTGCCGATGACGGGGACGTGTCCGAAAAGTGGAGAAATTAAAAAGGATGAAAAAAGAAAAAAAAAGGACTATTACATATAACGTGATATGTATTTGAAATATAAACGTCTAGGGCAGACATTAAGGCCGATGAGCCTTCTGAAGAACGTGTCGGGGTTTATGGAATCGACGTTTATGCTAAAGAAACTGACATTGAAAAATTTTTAAAAATCAGGGCGTTTGCTGGGGTGAAAATGGAGACACCCTCGGGACCGGAACTCGGGAAGTCCACCCGGCACCGACGAGGCAGGTGCGGGCGCGGCCACCTACCCACGAAGGTCTGGCACTTGAAGCACTCCTCCAGCCACTCGGGGGTCACCACGTGCCTCACCACGGAGATGGCTGTCAGGAACTTGACGGTGCGCGTCACCTTGCTGGCAATGAGGTGCGTGCACTTCTGCGCCGACTCGGCGATCTCGCCGCCCAGAATGTACAGCTTCTGCGGGCCACGAGCACAGAGGGGCCGGTGAGCCGGGGGCCACGCGCCCGAGACGAGATCTGGGGGGGCTCCCGGCCACGGGACACGGGGCGACTGTGAGAAACCGCGCCGAGCCCACAGCACCGGGAGGGAGTCAGCCCCACACAGGTCGAGATGAAAAGGCACGTCTCCACCGGGCGCCGGCAGCACGGCCCGGGCCCAAGCCGGCGACGCAGTGCACTGCGTGGGGGCGCGGACGCCCCGACTGTGGGAGCCGAAACGCACGGCAGCGACGCCCCTCGTGGGCCAGGCGGGAGAGCTGACCGCGGAGACGAGCACGCAGAGAGCAGGACTCCGGGCCCACACTCAATATTAGAAGTAAAAATATGAAATCACGCTAAATCCACAACACCCTTTATAATTGTTCCTTTTCCTTAAAAAAAAAAAAAAGTGAAATATTCTAACCCAACATGACACAGATCGACTTACTCTTACCCAGACACCCCCAAAAAACAGACAAAACTCCGCGATCCCTTGCACTACTCCAAAAAGCACATTCAAAATTTTGCTCCTCTTATTACGTAAATGCACAGATACACCCTTGGACCCGCTGACCAAGGACACGACCTCGAGGACGCTGGGGTTTCACTCAGGGGCCTGGGGACACCACGGCCCTGTCCCACTGGACCTCTCTACAGGAGGGACGTCCGAGCAGCCGCGCACATGTCCACGCGATGACGAGTCTGCCACCTGACTCACTCCGCCACCGCCGGGGAGCGAGCAGCCGGCGGGCCGCGGCCCCTCGGCACCGCCCCGGTCCCAACGAGACCCGGCCCACGCGTCAGCTCCGCGACGGCCACGGAGACGCCGACGCAGAGGGCCCGGCCACGGGCGCACGCAGGGCGGACACGTCACCTTGACGTACTGTTGAACCTGGACAGGCTCGAATCCGGTGAACAGCACCGACGGGGTCAGCTCCGGGCTGAGCTTCTTAGTGGGTGGCGGCACGTCCTCGATTCTGTGGGGCGAACACACACGGGACGCGACGTCGTTACTGAAACAGAAACGTTCTCCGACGAGCATGGAGCCTATGCGTGGGTTTGTCCCGGGGGAAAGCGGCGAGCTGCCGGCCCTCGTCCCCCACGTGGTTGTCAAGCCGGCCCGGCCTGGCCCGGGAGAGCCCGGGCTCCCACGGGGGACGGGGCGGGCTCCGGCCCCCTCCTCACCCGCCTCCTCCCGCCCCCGGGCCCTGGCACTGCCACACGGGCTGCACTCGGCCTCCTTACCCTACTCCCGTCCCAGTGTTAGCTTGCGTTTAATAGACATCTCACTAAAAACGATTCCAATTTCACTAACAAGTTCAGAGATTCGTGAACCGCGTGCGCGTGAGAAACGGGAGGCGGGAGAGGAGCGAGGACGCGGGAGACGCGTGTCCCGCAGCACCGTCTGGGAAGCGTCCCCGAGTCACACGGCGAGCAAGCTCCCTGCGCCCGCTGAGCCCGATGAACGTGACGACGGGCAGGGCTCCCTACCTGGCTCTCTTGGAGGAAGGCTGGGGGTGCGCGACTTCGCTCTGCTTCGGCCTGGGGGGCGGCCGCACGCCCTGGAAACCAAGCAGCAGGTGTGTCACTGTCCCTCCGCCCCCCGCGCCGTCCCATCCGCCCCGTCCCATCCGGGACCGGGAGGCAGACCCCGCGCAGCACGGCCCTGGCGGCCACACGGCGCAGGGCAAGACGGGAGGGGGCTGGAGGCAGCACCGCCCCGGCCGTGGGCCGGCCCGTCCCCAGCGGAGCCCGGGCCCTCGTGGGTCCCCGGAGGCCCGTCACCCCCGCTGCACGTCTCAGGTGCCCGGCTCCTTCCACACACACCTGCGTCGCTGCGCGGCGACCCCCCCGTGCTGCTGACACACCTCAACTGAGAGACGTTCTCCGAACGCTCGCTGTGCGCACACGGCCCCCCCCACACACGCACGCACGGCCGCTGCGCACACCCAAACCCGCGGGCGCCTCCAGACGCGGGCTCCGGCCTCGCACGCCTGCAGGGCGGGCGGCCCCGCTTGGCCGCACCTCACGGGGGGCCCTTGGCCCGTGAACCTCCAGACCACCTCCCTGCGAGCAATGCCCGACCCCCGCGGGCGACTTCGGGGAGAAGCCGCGTGGTGCGGGCAGGGACACTGGTGACCACGTCCCAGCTCCACCATGAAAGCAGCCATAAAATCCCACATCCAAATGAACCGGGGAGTTTGGGCTTTTGCTGCTACATCGCGGCTGGTCACGTCTTGTTAAACCTGGGATCGCCCGTGTACGTAAGACACACGGGTGTGGCCAGTGGTCGCGAGCGTGAGGAGAGCGGCCGGCAGCCCACAGGCCTCCTGGCCAAACACGTCAGGTGGTGGACGCTCGGGACACGGCCGGTATCCCCTGCAGGTCCCGGCAGGACGGGGCCCGAGCGAGCACGTCACCAAGTGCCGGCCGGAGCCGGCTGTGCAGGGGCAGGGCGGATTGCGGTGGGAGTCGCCGGGGCGCGGTGGGGGTCGGTGGGCCCCGGCCAGGAGACGTACCATCAGCAGCTCTGCCGGCACCTTCAGCGGGACCCGCCAGGCGTCTGGGGAGAGAGGAGAGGCGTCACGCTCGCTGGCCGTGCATCGCAGGGACCGGCAGCCCCCCCTCAGGGCTGGGGAGCCCGGACACGTGGGCGGCCCCACCGACTGCGCTCCGTGCGGACAGCAGGACGGTCCCTGGTTTCCCGCGGGGGTGGGCGGGGAGGAGCCAGGTGTCCCCACGCCCTGCACAGGCCACGCTGGGACACCAGTGGCACACGGCACTGCTGCGTGAAGCAGGCCTGTCCCCATGTCCCCGTGCCGTCCCTCAGGCACGACGAGGGGGCGACTCCAAGGCCGCACGTGTCCCCACGTGGGGACCACATGCCAGCACACAGTGGAGGGACCGGCAGCCCTGACGAGGGTTCGAGGTGAAGTCGGACCCGCGTCCCGTGGAGCAGACAGTGGCCCCACACGGAGCCGCACCCCGCGCTCTCAAAGCCACAGAGACACGGCGTGGTGGGCATCTGTCAGAGCGCACGGGAAAGCGGGGTGTGGTGGCCCGTCTGGGGGGCGGAGGTCACCTCTGTGAACACGGTGAGACTGAGCGCTGCGCTCTGCCCCGGGGACGGGCCCTCCCGGGGGTCTGGGAGCCGCCGAGGACGTGGGAGGCCCCGCATGGCGCAGGCCCCGCCAGCCCCGCTCACCCAGAAGGCTCCAGACCAGGCGCTGCGTGGGGGCGAAGGGGTCGGCCAGGCCGAAGGCCGCGTAGCGGCTGCACTGCAGCTGCCGCAGCGCCTCGAAGTCGCCGAGCAGGACGTCGCCGAGCCACTGCGCGTTCACGCACGGGATCCTCCACTCCCGGGCCTTCTCGTACTTCAGGCCGGCGGGCCTGCGGGTGGGGACACAGGGCGCGTCAGAGCAGCCCCGCGCTCTCGGCCAGCGTCCCCCCCCCGGGGAAGGGCGCGGGGTCGCAGGCGCGCTCACTCTTTGCAGATGAGAACCGTGTTGCTGCGGCACAGGTAGCCCGTGTATTTGGCGCCCGCCAGGTAGGCCATGAGCTTCAGGTCGTCTCTGTCACTGTCGACGAAGCCAGTCACAGAAATGATCTAAGAGGGAGGAGAGCAAACATGGAAACACAGCTGGACCCGCGGACGCTGCTCCGCGTTGGCTGCTCCGCGTTGGCTGCTCTGCTGTCACCCTTCCTTTGGCACTTGGGAGACATCGGTCATCGCTAGGACTCCATGCTTTACATAGAAGTGCCACGTGAGCCGCCACGGGGAGGGAGAACGAACACGGACACCAGACACGGGGGGGGGCCCCGCTCGCGTCAATGTGGCGTCCTCCGGGTGATTTTAACGTCACTTTACGAGGCGTCGCGGCATCGGCCAGCCCCTCTCTCCCTACTGTCCCCCGTGACGCCAGTGGGCGGGGAGCACCCAGCGCTGAGGGAGCACGGCCCGACCGCGGCCACTTCTGGGCAAGACACGGTTCGCTCCAGGACGAGCTGCCGCGATCATGGGACGCGGGCGCGGGGGCCGGTGAAGGGCCGGGCCCGGGATGGGGGTGGGGACCGCGCAGCCGACAGCGACGGCGCCTTACGTGCTGGGAGCACGGCTTCCCGCCCGGGGGGAAGGCCACCGGGAAGTGCAGGGCCCGGTGGGGCGGCACCAGCTTCTTCTTCTTCAGGACGGTGTTGAGCCAGTGGGCGGTGACGCACCGCTTCCTCTCGCGGATGGCCTGCGGGACAGCGGGGCGGGGGCCTGGCTGCGGGCTCCGCGCAGGGCGCCTGGCCCGCCCTGACCGGAACTGACGCCCTTATCAGCGCCAGTTCGCTAAGTGACAAACTGCAACAGTGTAGCGTGTGGCTTCTCCACGGCTTAGAAACGATACTATGTAGCTACGTTAATACGTACACGGGAACCAGAGCCTGCCCTGGGGGACAAACATAACTTCCGTCCCAGCAGGACGTAACGTTATGATCACCAAACTGCAAATTCCCCCACAAAAGGCCAGATCCAGGAAACCGTTATCCCCAAAAGGGGCTCCTTGGGGGTCGCTCTGCAGTAGGAACCCCTAAGAGGAGGGGGGCGGTGTAAGGGGAGGAGTGGAGACACGGAGCAGGGCTCGCACCCCAGTTTTGCAGGAGCTCGGGGTCTGCGTGTCGGGCTCCCGCACCACACCCCACAAGACAGGACACAGGCTGCTGCCAGCCACCCCCGTCCTCAGCACCGCCTGGAAGCCGCCCCCTCCCCACGAGCAAAGGCAGAGAGGCCTGGTGGCCACAGCGGGCTCCACCCCTCCCCCCGCCAGAGGTCGACACACGGGCGACAGCCACATCCTCGCAAGGGGCAGGCGCCTGGGGCCGCACGACCCACCTGGGTGTAGACGCCGCTGGCCTGGCTCTCGCACAGGAGGTGTGTGCAGCGGCTCGAGAGCGTGGGGTCCACGGCGCCACCGTGCACCTGGATGATCTGGACACACACAGGGCCAGAGTCGCAAGCCGGGCCCTCGGGGGGACAGCTGAAGGCCCACGCGATGTTCCCACAGCACCCCCCACCCCCGGTGTCAGGCACGTGTCCCTCGCGCTCACAGACCCGCCGCCCGGCACCGCGGAACGGAACCAACTCTAACGCTCGCCTATCTGGGTTCCCAGGGGGCAAGAGGGAAACGGAATGCTTCTTGCTAAGCAGGGTCCCCCGGGGCACGCCTGTCACTCTGGGGGGCTGGCCTGCGCTGTGCACTGCAGGGGGCCGGCAGCACCCCGACCTCTGCTCACTGCCCACGGGATGCCAAGTGTGCCCGGGGCAGAGTCGCCCACCAGTAACCGTTACGGTAACAGGAAGGCGAAAAAGGCCAATCAGAACGAAGTGAAGGAACAGCAAAAATTTATCTTTGAACGGACTGAATCGGGGGCTGGAAGAACCGCCGTGTCCTAGCCGTGTGGTCACCGGGCGTGAGCCATCCACACGCGAGGGGCCCCGTCCTGGCCCAGGGGTCCCGCCGCCCGGAGCACCCACTTCCCCCCCTTTCCTCGGCAGCTCCCGACACGGTCCGGCCCGTACGCCGCCCTCGCTCGCTCCGCCACGCACAGCCGCGCCCTCCCACGTGGCTGCGCACCCCGCCTCGCTCGGCCGGTCTCGGGGTCACCACGGCACCCCAGCCCCAAGCCCCTCTCCTGCTCATCTTAGCCTCCTACCCATGTCACCCCCACGCTCTTCAGAGAAAGGGGGCGTGGTGGGTTGAGGGCAATAAAGCCCGGCATCTGCCCCACAGCCAAGAGCCGACGCCCAGAAGGGAGAGACTTCAGGGCCATAGAGGGTGTGAACGAAACGCCCACGACATGTTCAGGGCGTGCGCGCACGCGCGCACACACACATGTGCGCACACACTCACACGTGCACACGCACACACATGCACACCACACACGTGCACACAGTGCATGCACACACTCACGCACATGTGCGCACACATACTCTCACACATGTACATGCGCACACATGCACATGTGTGTACATACACACATGCGCGCGCACCACACACATGCACACAGTGCATGCACACACGCACACGCACATGTGCGCACATACACTCACACGTGTACATGTGCACACATGCACATGTGTGTACATACACACATGCGCGCGCACCACACACATGCACAGTGCATGCACACACGCACGCACATGCACTCACGTGTGTACATGCGCGCACACGCGCACGCACGCACATCCACACACATGCGTGCACACGCACGCACACGCGCACACATACTCACGTGTGTACATGCGCGCGCACATGCACGCACGCACGCTCATCCACACACAGGCGTGCACACGCACGCACACGCGCACACATACACTCACGTGTGTACATGCGCGCACACGCGCACGCATGCACGCTCATCCACACACATGCGTGCACACGCACGCACACGCACGCACACGCGCAGGCGCGCACATGCGCGTCTCGAGTGGCGGCCACAGCGGCCGCGTCGGGAAGGCCCCCGGGCGCCTCACCGTCTTCCAGGCGGCCAGCAGCTGCTTGTCGGGCATCTGCTCCGGGTAATCGGCGATGGCGAACACGCAGCCCAGCAGGAAGCCCTCCTCCGGCACTGGGGTGGAGCCCACGAGGGGGACGCGCGTGAGCCGGGAGCACGCGCACGCGCGGCCTGGCCGTCCACGCGCCACGAGGGCCACGCGGCAGCAACACGGCGAGAGCCGGGCGCTCTGCGGACAGCCACCTGCGCCCCGCGTCTGACGAGCCAGACGGAGGAAACGCACCCCGCCACCCCCGGCCCTGGTGCCGTTCGGGCCCCGCGCCCCCCGTGCTGTGAGAGTCACTGACACGTGGGGCCTCACCCACCCCCCAACACTTCCAAAGCACGCGCGAGATTTTAGGGAGAGAGAAAGATTGCGCGATACTAACGCTCCACGGCCGGGTCGTGTCCGAACAGCTGGGGCTGGGGCGGGGGCGGGGGCGGCGCGGGCGCCTGCTGCGGGGCCTGCGGGCCCGGCGCCGGGTGCGGCAGGGCCGGCGGCTGGCTCAGGTGCTGCGCCGCCTGGCTCTGGCTCTGCATCTGCTGCTGCTGCTGCTGCTGGTGCAGGCGCTGGAGCTGCTGCTGCTGCAGCTGAGCCAGCTGCTGCTGCTGCAGCTGGTGCAGCTGGTGCTGGAGGGCGTGCTGCGGCGGCAGCGGCTGCTGGGGGCGGTGCAGCAGCTGCTGCGGGAACTGCAGCGGCGGCTGCGGGAAGGGGTGCTGGTGGCCTGGCTGCGGCTGCGGGAAGGCATGCGCCGGCTGCGGGGGGTACGGCTGCTGGGCGAGCGGCGGCGGCTGCAGCTGCATGACCTGCGGGGGCGGCAGGTGCAGGACGGGGTGCTGCGGCGGCTGCTGGGACAGGTGGGGCTCCGGAGTCACCTTCAGCTGGCCGAACAGCACGGCGCTGGCGTTCACATGCCCCTGCTGGCTGTGGTTCACCTGCGGCTCCAGGCTTTTCGTAGGGGCCGAAAGGGACTGCAGGATCTGGAAAACAGAAACCGGGCGCAGTCGTCATCGACAGCCCCTGGAACGTGCCGCCATCGGGCGGGAGGGTGAGCGCGTCCTACACGCGTCTCGGACGTGCCACGCGGCGCGCACCCCCGGGAGCCTCGGGAGCAACGCGGCGCTGTCCGCTCGCGTTCACTGAGCGTCGCCAGCGTCAGGGACAAAGGCGACGGAGCCGTCCTCTGAGCCCGCCCAGGGCCAAGAGGCACGAGCACCACGGAACGGCCCGCAGGACTAAAGTTGGCGAACACGCACACGCGTGTGTCAGTGGTGGCTGTGTGTGCAGAGTGTGACGTGAGGGGCGGCGGGGAGCCCGAGGGGCCCTGCATACTTCCTCCCGGGCCCCGGGGCCACGCCCTCCTCCTGCCAGGCCCCCCGACCCTCCCTAACAGAGCCGGCTACGGAGCCAGCTGCGGGCCCAGTCGACACACGCCTCCTTCCCACGAGGAAAGCTGCGTTTCTGACAAAGCGGGGTCGGTGACCGTGCGGGACACATGCCACCCGGCCACGGCTGCCCGGCCGGAGCCCCCAGCCTCTGCTCCGCAGGCCCCTGCTCTGTGCACAGGGCAGGCATCCCCCCCACACGACGTGGAGCCCCCCGGGGCACGCGGCAGGAGCCCCGCTAGCTCGCGCTGCAGGAGGGCGGCGGGTGGGGGCGCGCGGGGCGTCAGCGGAGGCCACGCTGCGTGTTCGATTGATTGCACATCGTTTTATTATCCTGCACAGAGCGGATGAGACAAAAGAACCTCGTACAGTGAACTCCTCCAACGTGCTTAAGTAACAAAACTGGGAGCCAGCTTCTCGGGGTCCATGGGAACCAGTAACACAGATTTATTAAGAATCAATACAACTTAACCCTATGAAGGGCATACTCGTCTTTTAAATAAAATAAAACTCTAGAAATTCTCTTTTAACGTAAAGCAGAATCGTACGAAAATCTCAAATGTGTTTTTAGCACATTTAACGTGACAGCCCCCAGCGCCCAGGCCGCGTGGCCCGCCACGGGCGTGGCTCTGAATCCAGGATGAAGCGACTGAGTTTGGCACTGGGGTAAGGCAAACTCAGGGCCTGGACCCCTGTCCTTGAGTCACCGAGTAGCTCTGGCGTCTCCCTTAGGAGATCCTTTCAGTACTTCAGAAACTCCTCGGTTGAGCTCTAAACAGAAAAAAGAATGTTTTTAAACAAACTTGTAAGTAACAGGTCAACTACTTCTTCCCCACGCTTAAAAGTATGAAAGCCGCCCAGTGAGGCTGAGGGGCAACTGACCCAGCGGCCCCTGGGGCGGGGGGCACCTGCGGGGTCTGCAGGCCAGCCACGAGCCCACGCACGGCCCTGGCCGGGGGCAGCAGCTGCCCCCCGCGAGGGAACTGGGGTCACCGCTTTGCAGCCTTTCCTACCGCTGAGCTCCATATTTTTTACGCACGTGATTTTTTTCACTCTCAGTAAATGATGGGTGATTAGCAAATAAACTCCTGTCTGCCACCGGAACCAACGGGGCCCCCCAACCCCCACACCCAGGCCAAAGGAGAGCCGGGGAAGATCCAAGGGCCCGTCACAGAGGGAGCATTGCTGGGGGGGCCAGCGGGGGGCCTGGACCAGAGGCCGGCGTGCCTGCCTCGTGCGGGGCGCACCGCGGCCACAGCAGCTGCGGGAGGCCAGGCCAGGCGAGCCCCGGACCCGGTGCTGGGAGGGCTGGGCATGCCTGTCCTCAGGTGTATCCTCAGGTGTGTCCCTGCGGTGCGGCGTGGAGGCAGAGCGGTGCCCAAACCCCGTGCGGCCGCCTGCCTCAAACGGGATCGCTCGCCCTCCCCACGCAAACACGCGCTGGGGGAGCTGGTGCTCGGCCCCCAGCCGCTGTCTGAACACAGCAGAGACGGCCAGGAGCGCCCCACTCCGTTTCTGGGGGACGGCCTCCACGCGTCACCCTCAAGTGCAGACGGGAGGAACCACGTGTCACTCACGACTCTGCGCAGCCCCGTGGGACGCATCCGCCCGGACGCAGCCGGCCCCTCCAGTGTCCCTGCCAGTGACACCTGCTCTCTTCCACCCCCGCCTCCCGCCTGTCCCCCGGACACCGCCTCCCTGAGCCCCAGGCCCCCTGCGCCTGCTGACGGCCGCTGTCCGGGACGGCCCCGCTGTGGCCTCACTAGCCGCCGCCCTGGGTGCGACGGCCACAGACACCGTGCGGTGACTCGTCCTGGGTGCCACAGCCACTCGCTGGAGCAGCGACGCCGTCTGCACGGGCCCTGGCTGCTGCGCCCTGACCCCAACTCTCAGCGACCCGCTCCGCGTCCCCTCAGCCACACGCTCGTCCCCCTGCAGCCCACAGCCACACACGGGGCTCAGGCCGCAGTGCACAGGGCGCTGGGCCGGGCCGGGGCAGCTCGCATGCGGCATGGGGGCCGAGCGCTGAACGCAGCCCCTCCCCAGAGGCAGCTGCAGCCGGGCCGCGGGGACTGCTAGCGGCCAGACTCACAGCGCCAGCCCCGCGTCGCCACCCGCCCACTCCGCGGCCGGCCCAGAGCCAGCTGTCCGCGAGGGCTCCCAGCTCCCCGCCAGTGCGGCTTGCGGGTGGGTGTGGACCCAGCCAGCGTGTCCCGCATCGGCCTGCCACACCCGACCCCACCACAAAGCCCAGACAGCACCTGCTGCCCCGCTGGGGGCCAGGGTGCCCACCGGCCCACCCATGCAGCTGGCTATGTCCACGTGCGCACCCAGCACAGCCCGTGCTGTGGCCGCAGCACCCACGGGCTGCAGTCCAGCCAGGTCGAGCAGCACCGTGTCCCCCGCAGCTGTGCGGCAGCCGCTTCGCAGCTGCCCCCACTCTCAGGCCCGGGACCCTGCGCCCACGCGCCCCGCCCCGCCCCACGCTCTTCCCCCTGGGGTCCGCGGGCGTGCCTTCCTCAGCCGTGAGCCCGCCACCCCGCGCACCCCAAGGACCAAGCAGCACCAGCTTCTACCGCGCACCCCTCGGGGACAGAGAGCGTCTTTACTGCCTCCCCAGCCAGCAATAGCTTCGCCCAAGCCGGCACTGCCACGCGCGTGAGGCCACGCGCACGACAGGACACACCGCTTGGTCAGCCGGACCCGGGCGCCTTTGACAACTAAAGGAATTCACGCCGCGCTGTTCTCGGACGCGAACGTCCCGCACGTGACAACGGCTGGTGAAGCCCCCGCGAGCGGGTTGGGGGGCCCTCCCGCCCCCTGCCCGGCCCCCAGCGTGACTCACATGGGCCACGTTGCCGGGCCGGCCCAGCGGGGGCACGTCGGCGCTGTTGGTGATGTTCCGCAGCGTGCGCACGGCCGGGCTCCAGGCCGCGCCGTCCGGCCGCTCGGCGCCAGGCAGGTGCGGACCCGCGGCCAGAGCCCCGCGGCCGTCAGGGGGCAGCAGGCTCCCGGGCACGGGCGGCACGTTGGCGCACAGGTTGATGAGGCCGGCCTCCCGGCCCGGGCCCAGCCTGCGCTTGGCGGGCGCGGCCGGCGGGGCCTCCGCGGGCGTCCAGTTCAGGTTCCGGTCCGGCTTCTCGGGGGACGAGTCCGACGAGTCGTCGAACATCAGCTCGCCTCGGACGGGCTCGGCGCGCGGCGGGGGCGAGAAGGGCCGCTCGCCCGAGGGGGACGCGCCCCGCGAGCTGGCCGCGCTGGACTTGTCATCGGTGCTGCCCTCGCTGGGCGAGTCCCGCGCCCCGGCGTCCGCCGCCGCCTCGTACACGACCAGCCGGGGGTGGTAGCTGGCCTCGTCCTTCCTCGTCTTCTCCGAGACGCAGTCCAGCACCCAGTCTGGGGTCACCACCTTCACGCTGGGCCGCTTCAGGGCGCACTCGTACTTGTCCTGCGAGAGAGAGCACACACACGCACACGCACGGCCGTGAGTCCCGGCGCGGGCCCCAGAACTGCGCACCCACGACGAAGGTCGTCAGAGAGACGTGGGCGCCCGCTCCTGCCCGCCCCGCCCCTTCCCCATGCCCTGTTCTCAGCCCACAGCAAGGCCCCTCCCACAGCGCCTCGCCCGCACCACCCCTGCATGTCGGGGTGCTCAGGTGAACCCTGGCGTCTGCGGGGGGGGGGGCCCTTACGGCTGGTGTGCGCCGGGGTCCCTGGAGGGTGGTGCAACAGGGCCCAGCCCCTGACCCGTCCCCATTTCTAACGAGTCCCCGGGGGAGGCTGACGGCCCTGACCTGGGCACCCCGCCCGGGAGGCTACCCCGCGACCCCCCTGCGTTCAGAGGAGAGCCCTGTGCCCCCTCAGACGTGGGTGTGTACGCTCTAGACCCCTGAGAAGGGGGCTGTGAGCAGAAGTCACTACGTGCCCGTTGATAACTACACTCAGTACTAGGTCTTTTTAGAAACTGTGAAGAGAACTAAAAATACATTCTCACAAACGACTGACTGAGGTTTTACTGGATCTGGAAGGAAACTCCAGAGTCAAATGACTTTCCTATCTTCTCCATGTAAACAAACTCACATGTGGCTCGAAAGAAAGCTTATAACCATCTCGCGTCCCTTGTGGAATGAAGCTGGGCGAGAAGGACAGAGACTAGCACGCAGCTGTCACGAAGCAGATGCAATGCCCGCCGTGGCGCTCCGGGAGGACGCGGCCCCCGGGGCGGCCGGCCACGCGGGGGGCACAGGGCCGCGCGCACTCACCCCCTTGGGCTCCGGGACCACCAGGTGCGTGCACGTCCTGTCCAGGTGCAGCTGGCAGGCGCCCCCGTAGAAGGTGAGCAGGGCCCACAGGGCGCTCCTGTCGTCCGAGGCCACCTGCAGAGGGCGGAGGGCAGGTGCTCGCCACGTTCCGGTGGCGGGGACGGGCGTGTCCGCGCACGCTCAGCCACCCCGCGGCCCCACGCAGTCCTGCTTCCCCCGCGTCTCTCTCTCACTAAATGAAACCAACCCAAGGGGATTGTGGCTGTTTGCTTCTTACACGACAAAGTTGTATTCCTTCCATGATTCCTAGTACGGACATCGCATTTTTGCCTTGTCACCAAACGAATAAAAAAAGATACTTATCTCCACGCGCCAAAGACTGAACGGAGGATTATTTCATTCTATCACAAAACTATAGGAGAAAGAAGCAGAAAGGACTAGCCTACATCCCATCTGCCAACTGTCAGTTTTATAAATACTTTTAGTCCAGCAGCAGCATCAGAATCATATTTTAGAAACTCCTTAAGCACGAATAGGTCACAAATAAATACTAACTGTGGAATGAATAAAACAAAAAAATAAAACGCAGTGAGTGGTCTGTGACACCAGGACGCAATGTGAGTGTGACGCGACGCCAAAAAAAAAAGGGACGAGGTGCGCGTGAGAGAATTCTCACACCTGGCTCGGGCTGTGGCGACCACCAGCTGCCATCACGGCCCGCCTGCCACGTGCCGGGAGTGAGCCGGTCCCTACACGACCCTCCCCGTGCCACGGGGCCCGCGCACAGGGAGGGGGCTCAGGGCGGGAACCCCGGCTTTCAGACCCGCCCTGACGGCAGACCGCGAGCCCCCGCCACCCCGTCCCGCTGCTCGAGACGGGCTCTACCGGAAATTATCCCCAAAAAGTAACATCTTAGTCTGAAAGACAAACTCTGAAGAGAAACAGAGGTGTTCGCATGAACCCTAACGTAACCACTTACCCAGTTTCGTTCTGGGCCACGGATTACAGAGTGAGGATGACAGTCAGGAATTCTGAGCCGTACCTCAAGTTAATTTTTAAAAGCACTGATACGTAGCGGTTTTATTTTTAATTGCCGTTATTCAGCTTGTCCCAAACCTAACATTCTACATCTACTCTCGTCCACTTTGCAAATAATTGTAGGAATTTTTCTGCATTCCACACTACTCTCCGACTGCTAATAAGAACACATTCATTTCATAAAATCACCTTTAAAAACCATCTTGTATCTCTAACTTAGTGTTACATTTCAGAAGACTAATCGAAAGATTATTTTGATTACGGGCTTCCACGCAACGTCTCCATCCTGCAGTGGCGTGTAATCGTGTGACACACACTACTCCGCTGAGCCACGACAGGACCGTACTTTAAAAGGGATTTAGACACAATGTAGACGAGCCTTTCTTACAGAGCTGTGGCCACTCGCCGGCTCAGTATAGTTTCTGTCACCCCCCGTCCGGCCCGTGCCGCAGGCGTGGTCTCAACGGGCCCAGCGCCTTGCTGCAGAGAGAGCACCAGACAGGGAGGGAGACCAGGGTGACGCGGGGGTCCCCAGAACCAGCCGTGTCCCCCTGGAGCCAGACCCTCATCGACGGACGCGTGGGTGACGTGGCCACCAACACCCACGGCGCTCGTGCACTGAGCCCGCCGGCGTGGATGCAGAACGCTCTCTCTCTCCAGACCAAGCGCCCACTCCGGTCACCCGGTGGTGACAGGGCCACGGGGACACCTCTACTTTCTCTTTTTCCACTTTCCTGTACTTTCCACATTTTCAAGAGCATGAACTCTGCAGCTGAGACAAGTGCCTTTCTTTTCGTTAAAGTTGCTTCTCTAAGCCCAGGGCCGCCGAGGCCTGGGGTCTCCTTGGTGCCTTAGGGCCGAACCCTGGGCCTGGGAGGGAGTCTGGGAGCCGCCCCCCACCCCGCTGAGCGCTGGGCGGCATGCGGGGGGTGGGGGGGATGGACACCCCTCACCAGCCGGCAGCACGGCCGCCCCACTGCCCGGTGGGCTGCCACGGGGTCCCTGTGTGCTTGTCCCCACTGCTCTGGACGTGGGAGCAGAGGGCAGTCACTTCCCTTCCGTCCCGACACCAGCCAGGAGCGCCAGCCTGGGGGTCTGGCCCGGGGGTCTCACCTGGGGGTCACGCGCTGTCCCATCCCTCTGCGGACCCCAGGCCGCAGTCTTGGGGAGGAGCCACAGCTCGAACCCCCCTGCAGTCGTTCTAGTACCTAGGACAGCCGAGGCGCGGGGTGGGCTGTCCGGAGGTGTCTGCCGACTGAGCTACGGGCCGGAAAGGGGTTCTGTTTTCCAGCCACCCAGGTGTAAACCCTGGCCAGGCTCTCCGCCCGCGCTCTGCTACACGGACATAGCAGAAGCAAAAGGAGAGAATTCTGTCACCTTGAAGAACTTCCTGCATGCACCAGCAACACAGAGAGCAGAGGAACCACAACTAAACTTACGTATCGCTGGGGCAGAGAAGGGGTCAAATGTGGACGGGTGACAGCATGTGCAGGAAAAGCCACGTCTGACCAGTCATTTAACGATGTTAAATTTTTACCCGGTCCCGTGTTCCTCTACTAAAAAGGCACTTAGAAAAAGCAAGACTAATCAGATTCCTTTTCCTCTCCCTAGGACCTGGGACATGCCCTGTCTCAAGGCAGCCACAGAGGATGCAACGCTTTCTCAGAAACACCAGCGTTAAGAGCACAAAGCCACCGAATGCGCCTGGGCCTGCGACGTCCAAGGAAACGGTGGCCTTCCGAGTCGCACGTCTGCCTGTCCCGTGACGACTCATCTAAAGTTACTGTGTAATTTTAAAACAAGCTTACGCAATACGACTTGGCATTTTATGATCCTTCGTAGCCTGACGGGTTTCTCGCTGGGGTCTGAGCGGACGGAACACAATAAAAAGCACTAACTGTTCGTGTCCCCTGTGGCCCAGCACCGCCACTGCCGGCGCGCGGTCCCCTTGCGGACAGCTCCCACACACCTGTGCCACGTCCTCACACAGACTCACAGAACCTGAGCCACCGCGCAGGCGCGCAGGGGGCTCTGAGCCACGGCCACCCAGTGCGGTCTCCTCCACGAACAGGGCTGTGCTGACGCCTTCCCGCACCCTCCACCCTTCCGTCTGCCCGGAGTGGACTTCCGAAGCTAAGGGAAGTGCGCGGAAGCAGAGCGAGCATTTCACAGTGGTGGACGGCGCTCGGCTCGATGTGTCTGGACAACAGCAGCCAAGATCAGGTCCCTGCTGCAGGGCGTGGTCCAGGCCCCTGCATCCCCCACACAGGTGCACGGGAGGGAGTGGTCCAGGCCACTGCATCCCCCACACAGATGCTCTGCAGAGTGGTCCAGGCCCCACATCCCCCACAGAGATGCTCTGCAGAGTGGCCCAGGCCAGCATCCCCCACACAGGTGCACCACTACCAACCCCGCCAGTGCAAGTTGTTACCTCGCTGCTACTAAAATTCTCACCTCTTCGAAAGTACAGTGTGTGAAGTGTTTTAATTGTTCTCAATTCCTCTTTCTAAAAACTTGTCATTTTACTTTTCTGCTTTATCCACTGAGGTCAGATTTCCTTCTTACTGATCTGTATGAGCCCTTTGCTTATTAGGAAAATTCTCTGCCCGTATTTGACTGGATTTTCCTTGTCATGTTATAACTTCGTTTTTACTATTTTTTTCATAGCGTTTTAAATCTCGACAATCCTTTAGGTTTGAAAGACCACGTCACCCCGTTAGAACTCCGCGTCTTAAAACTAAGCATGAATGTTTAATTATAAGTGTGTCACAGGCCACACTGAATACACTTCAGCACTGTCACATGTGAACATGAGACTCGCGGTCCCAGGCTTACCTGAGAGAGGCAGGCGGTGACTCCAAAAAAGATCTGACACGACTCGGGGGAGAAACCATTCACTCTGCAGCAGTTATTAAGGGTCCAATGAGATCAGACGTGTGCAGGCCGCAGGTCACGGGCACAGGACACATCCTGGCCGTCCCCTGCCAGTACGGGACAGACTGGGAAAACGACAAGGTGACAGCACAGAGGAAGCGATCTCCTCACTCACGTCCCCGGCAAAGGGGACGTGGTACGCTCAGGGAAACGGACGACTGCTGAGCGCTGGCCGAGCACGCGGGCGTGCGTTGCACACGCACACACACACACAGCCACCGTCTCGGCCACCGAGAGCCCCTCCCCAGCCCGCTGCCCCAAAAGGATACGGCAGAAGCGCGCCACACTGCACGGACAGCGTCACCCACGAGGGCTGCAAGAGAGAACAGAGGCCCCGTCAGAGCGACCGGCACGGGGCCAGGTCCCGGCCTCGTGCGTGCGGCGGTGGCGGGAGCACTGTGGAGCTGTCCCCATGTGCGAGGTGGAGAGCCGGCACAGGCCAGGAGCCGCCAGGTCTCCACGTCACCACGCGCAGAGAGAGACTCAGCCTCTGGGTCTACACACCCCTCACGGCCCGGCCCTCGGGCCGGGAGCGGTCCCCCGCTGGAGGGACAGGGACCCGGCGGCCGTCCGGCCGTCCCTGCCCATCCAAGGCCCTTCTTCACCCTGAAGCAGGTGTAACCCCGTTTCGTCAGCGAAGCCAGGCGGACCCGGCGGCCTGCTCGCTCCAGGGGCCGGGGCAGCCGTGCGCCAGTGTTCACACACCGGCGTGCACACCCATGATCTACGTCTCCTCCTTCACCTTTCAGCTCTGGCAGTTGGGGAGGCACCCGAGATCCAGTCCCTACGCAAGCCAGAGAAAAAAGCAGGGTCCCCCGGAGCCCACGGCCCGGTGCCACCGGCGGGGCGGCCAGTGTGCGGTGCCTCTGTGGGCAGAGGGCGGCAGCCATCCACGCTGCGACGAGCACTCGGCAAGGAGCTGGCCGCTGCCCACGCGGCAAAGCCTGGGCCCGTCGGGCCCGCGCAGCCGTCTCTCCCGAGTCCGGCTGCCGAGACCCCCCTCGCGAGACACATCTGCTGCCCCGCTTGTCTCCAAAAACCAGGTCGCGAGGCAGGGTCTCGGCCTCGGACACCGGCCGGTGCAGGCGCCCTGCTCCCCAGCCCCCGCCCCCGCCGCCACCGGGCACGGCCACCTTCACACTGGCTGCTCCTGAAGCGGAGCCCCGAGACGCACGGACACGGGAGGGCATGGCAGTAAACTCCAGCTATCTCGGAACGCATGGGTAATCCAGAAGAGGAGGAAAACACTAGCCCTTTCCCCATTTACGGGAAACGTGCAGCTCCCAGAGGAACGCTCCGTTTTCCAAAATTTGGTATTTTCGATGATTAAACTACGAAAAACAAAATGCTATAAAAAGAAAGATGTCATTTCTTTTCAAAGAACATCGATAAGTCAGAACGATGCAAAAACAATAACAAAGTGAGATGCTTCGTGGCGACCTTACGGGGTGAGGAAAAGCGTGTGAAGCAGGGGTCCCCTGCCCCCAGGCCGTGGGCCGGGTACCAGTCCGTGGCCTGTGGGGACCCAGGCCGCACGGCAGGAGGGGAGCGGCCAGCGAGCGAAGCCGCGTCTGTGTCTGCAGCCGCCCCCAGCGCCGGCATCTCCGCCTCGGCTCCACCTCAGAGCCTCGGGCGTTAGACACTCACGGGAGCCCCGGGCCCGGGGGCCAAGAAGTTGGGGACCACTGGTTTAAAGGGTCAAAATTACAAAATCGCAACGTGAAAACATTGACCAGCCGTCAACCCAACTCTTGGCCGCAGGAGAGCGGCTCAGCACGCGGATCAGCAAAATGCGGACAACTCTCTCAGCTGCCGAGGCCCCGCTTTCTAGAATAAACTGCCCACCGGTCAAGCTGGTAGTGGCACAGACGGCCACCCGGTGGACGGAGCTACAAATGGTCTCTGTGAGCCCTGTCGGAGAGCAGCTGGACAGGACACGGAAACCAGGCCCCATCACCACAGGAGGGAAGGGGACCCTGGCCCAGGACCCAGCGGCTTCTGGAATCGAATGAGCTTTCTGATGACAACCGCCCCCCCCGGGCCTGGGGCTCCCGGCGGTCAAACCAGGTGGCCCCACAGCCCGCGCAGACGCTGGCGGACCCAGGGTTCGCAGCGCCCAGGCACACGCCCTCGGGTGACACCGCACGGTGCCATGCACGCAATGCACCGGGCTGGCCACCGACCTTCACGACAGGCAGGTCGAAGACCTCCCGAGCTTCCCCGACCTCCGGGTTGTCGCCGTCCTCGGAGATGATGTGTGAGGCCAGCGCGTTGTAGGACACCTCCTTAGCCTTCCCGGCTTTCAGCAGCTGAATCACCTAGAAAAACGCACACACGTTAAAACGGGAACCACGGCACTTCCTCCTCGGCTCGTACGCACGGCTGTGGACGGTGGGTGAGCATTCCCACCAGGACACGCCACGCTGTCCACACAGGACGACGTGTGGTCCTGCTCTGACTCCCGTACGACGCAGCACTTGGGGACGAGAGAACGCAGCAGCCCCCGGCTCACTGAGCGAGGCAGCGTGAGGCCACGGCGAGCGCCTGTCCTGCAGAGAGGGGCTGACGCACACGGGGACGCAGCGCCCCGCGCTGAGACCGGGCACGAGGGCCGGGGGTGGGCGGCACCCCCACCAGGGAAGCGTCCGGAAGAGGGGCCAGCAAGCCCCAGGAGTCGGCTGGGCACCGGCACCCACAGCGGGGGGCGCGGGGGGTGGGCTCACGGGGCCCGAGCCCTGGACAGTCCTCTGTCCACACGAGCAGAGACGCGCCCGCCACCGTCCGCAGCACGGCGCGCAGTGTCCCCGGAGAGGCGCAAGGGGTCTCAGGCAGTAAGTGGCACAACCAGATCTTCCAGAAAGATCGAGGCCAGTCTAGGCACGGGCTGGGCTGGCCACGCGCCCGGAGCCAGGACACCAGCAAAGCAGCAGCTGCGAAGGCCCAGGTGAAGGGCAGCCACCGGAACTAACGGAATGTCGCCAGGGACAGGAAAGACAGGGGGCACAGAAGCAGCAGACGTGAGGGCTGCGAGGGGTGCCGGGGGCCAGGGCCCCCCCACGGCCAGCCCAGAGCAGGGGCGGGGCCAGAGGGGCGCCCCGGGGACGCTGGAGGCATCCGGTGGCATCTACGAAGGGGCCTGGGTCCCCCCCGCCGGGGTGGGCAGCATGTGTGGGACGGCAGTGAGGGGACCGTGACGGCGACCCCGGGAGCCCAGGAGGGCAGTGTGCGTGTGCCCACAGGGCACCCACGAGTGGGGCCGCCTCTTCAGAAGGTTTTACTGACCATCCAGAGACAGAGCTGGAAGAGATGACAAGTATGTGACAAATGAAAACACGACGGCCATGAGCCGCAAGCTGCCCCTGACCTCCAAGCATCTCTAGCCCCGCACGCCACTCGGGGGAAAGCACCCCCACTCCGGCCCCGGTCCGTGCTCCTGACCCCACTGCCTTCCTTACGAGCCCTGAGACCCCAGCCTCCGCCACGCGCCCACCAACCGCCACGTGTGCCGTGCTCTCGTGCACGCACACACAGGTGGCACGCAGACCCCGCCCGGGCCTCCTCCCCGGGCCTCTGCCCCGCTCTGTGAATGCCAGGTGTCTTGAAACAACAGCCCGGCCTCTGCACGTGCTTCCCCACGAGGACTCACCGCCACGCGGCCCCCTGGCCACACTGCGCCCGGCCCCAGCGCACCGGGGCACCCCGCGTCACTGCTCCAGACACACCGCTCACCCGACGCGCCCCCAAATACATCGACGCCTTCTTTCCTTAGCGTGTCGTCTCACGTGGAGGAAACCGCCTTCCGCCCCTTTCCTAGCTGGAACGTTTCGGGGTGCCTTCTCCACCTACACCCTCATGCCTTCCGGGAAGCCACCCACCCCCACCCGCCGAGCCCCAGCTCCCTACCACACCTGGTACCTAGCCCAGTGCCTGGCGAGCACGAGCTGTCGCACACACGTCAGCTTGCTGAGCCCGTATCTGTAGACTCTGAGGGTCCAGAGGTTCCAGCTCTAGGCTTTTTAGAAAATACGCTGTTTCAGACCCAAGCCGTGTTTATGGGGTTCCTAAGCTCTTAGATTCACAGTTGAGCTAACACGGTTCCAGATCGGGCTGGTCCAGGTTTTCAGTAGCTTTCGGTTCAAGTTCCTTGTAAAAGCAAAGTCCCACAGTGACACAGGGGACGGGGAAGAAGAGGGGACTTGGAGGGGGTCGCAGGGAAGGACACTGTCACTGCTGGGACAGGCACTCATTCCCATCGCTCTGCCTTCAGCCCCTACTCAAGGCCAAATTCAAAGCTAAAAGTCTCTTCACCCTAAACTTATAGCAGGAGGAGGAGGACCAAAGGCGGGGGTCACCCAAGGGGGTCTAGTCACCCCGACTCCCTCACACAAGCCTCTAGAAGGCCAAGACCACTTGCCCCCTGCAACGCCTCCTGTGCCAGCCATGTTCTCTGGTCCGCACTCTTCCTGCGGCCCCCGGCCCTGCGAGCCCCTTCTCCAAGCTCGGCACTCACTGCTAATGCGACGCTCAGGCCACATAACTGCACAGACCAACCCTAAGAAAGGGAACACCGGGAGATCCAGCCGGAGCCGCTCCTTCCCACGCCGGAGCGGAACGTTCTGACGGTTCAACGGCTGTAACTACCTGTAAAACGCTCGAGAAAGGCCACGGCGCCTTTCACGGAACCGCTCTGCTAACAATTAGACGCCGTGAGGCTGCTCCGTGGCCGTTCTCCACGTTTACCGTGTAACTCACCCCGTCGGGAAAATCCGGGGATCCCAACTGGCGGATGCACCGAGCTGCTCGCAGGTGGAAACAAGGTAACAGCTGTGTGGCTGCCGCGCCAGGGGCCGGGCTGACCGCCCCCTCCCCGTGGACCCCGGGCCTCCACGCAAGCCGCGGCTCCCCCTCTCGGGATCCCAGGCGCCCGAGCCGGCGGGCGGCAGGGAGACGCGCGCCTGGCCAAACCCCGCCCCAGGCAGCGAAAAGTGCGCGTCCGGCGGAGGCCGCGCGCTCGGGGGGCGTGGGGGCTCTAAGGCCATGCGACACCACGCCAGCTCCCCCAGGCGGAGGACGGTGACCATCGGCGCTAGGCCCCAAGCTAGGGCTCGCCAAGAGCGCCGTGCACGCGGGGCCCCGGCGCAGCCCCCCACCCACGTGCCCTTCCCGCGTCTGCGGTCCTCGCGCACCCCTGGGTCCCGCACGCGCCCTCCCGCCACGCGAGCGTGTCCCGCAGACCCCTTCCCTCCCCTCCCCGGCCCTCTCCACCCGAGCGAGCGTCCCGCAGACCCTCCCCAGGTACCCTGCCACGCTCCCCCGCCAAGGGTCCCGCAGACCGCCTCCCCCGGTCACTTCTGCCCTCCCGAGGGTCCCGCCGATCCCCGCGCACGGGTCCCCTCCCTGCCCTCCGGCCCCCGGCCTGCTCTGCTCCCGGCGGCCGAGCTCCGCGCTGCCAGGCCGGCCGGCCCGGCGGGGACCGGGCGGCGGGGCGCCGACGCTCTGCGCCCGGGCGCGCACCCGCGGCGGGAGCGGGGACGGGCCGGGGACGCGGCGGCAGGGGCGGCGCGGTACCTGCGGGTCGAGGTCGCCCACCGCGTAGTACTTGACCTCCTTGAACATCTCCTCGGGAACTTTGGGCGCCTGGTCCGACATGGTCGCGGCGGCTCCCGCCCCGCCCCGCGGGGCCCGGTCCCCAACGGCGCGGCCCGCGCGGCCCCGACCCCGTGCGGCGAGTCCGCCCGCTCCCCCGCCCTCCGCGCCCCCGCCCGCGCCGAGCGGCCCAAACGCGGGAGTCGCGCGCGCCCTGCGGGACGCACCATCCTGCGCGGCCGCCGAGGGGGAGCGCCGAGGGGCGGGCTGCCAGCTATCAGCACCCGACGCGTCCCCGGCGACCTGCAGCCCTGGGGACAGGGGCACTGGCCAGCCCGTCCCGGAGCCAGGGGGCATGAGGCCGCCGCGCCCTCACGAGCGGGATCCCGGGACGTGGGGAAACGCGCCCCCCCCGTGGGGCCCGAGTGGACCGGTCCAGGAAGGAGGGGCCGCGAGGCCCCGCCCACCACACGCGCGGCCGCTCGCGCGGCGCATGCGTGCGGGGCGGGGCGTGCGGCGGCGGGGGCGTGGCGTGCGGCGGCGGGGGCGGGGCTCCTGGGACGGCTATGGCGGCCGGCGCGGCGGGCGCTCGGGCCTCCGTCCCCGGCACAGAGAACCGGGGTGTCATCGGCCGCTGCCCGACCGGCCCCGACGTAACGCCTCAGCCTCTGCGGCCGAGTCCCGGCGGAGGACGCGGGCGCTAGGTCGCTCTGGAGCCCGAGCGCCATGGGCTGGCCGAGGCGGCCCGCTGCCCCGGCCCGAACCCCAGCTCTGCCGGGACCTGGGCTGGGGGCGCGACCCCCGACGACGAGGCGGCCACGGGTTCTCGCCCTGACGTCATCCCGCCCGCGAGGCCGTGGCGTGTTCCTGCCCTGACGTCACCCCGCCTTTGAGGTCGTGACGTCCCCGCCCTGACGTCATCCCGCCCGCGAGGCCGTGGCGTGTTCCTGCCCTGACGTCACCCCGCCTTTGAGGTCGTGACGTCCCCGCCCTGACGTCATCCCGCCCGCGAGGTCGTGTTGCGTTCTCGCTCTGACGTCATCACGGGTCAGCGGGAGACGTGTTCGGGCCCCTGGCTTTCGCCTTCGGGGCATCTGGAGCCCGAGGGCCCAGGCGCGGTGGTGGAGCACGCGGCCTGCCCCCCCCCCCAGCCCCGGGTGGACTCGTGACTGCTGCCCGGTCCCGGGGCGGTTGAGAATTGCTTTGCGAACCGGGACGGGAACGGGAACGTGAACCGGGCCCCTACGCTCCTGCCCACATGTCCTAAGTCTTCACCCACACTGTTGCCGTTTCCTGCTGAGCGGAGAGCCGTCTGTGGATGTTAGCGAAGCTGAGAAACCTTCCAGCATCACTGTGGCGCCCTCGCGCTACGTGAATTTACTTGGGGGACATATTCCCATCCGCTGGTGTTCCATCGTTTCTGCTCTCCAGAGAAGTTCGGAAAGTACAAGGGCGGCGCTGGTCCCTTGGTCCGGATGCCCCGGATCGCGGGCTGGCCCGCTGGGGTCAGGTGGGCACAGCTCCGGTGAACTCTGCGTGCATAGCAGTGTGTAAGTGATCCCGTGTGGGCCTTTAAATGCACTTCCGTTTTATCATTCTATCGTTCTTGCCTTTCTGTCGCCTTCATTTTGCCCTTTGAGCAGTCGGAAATAGCCTTATTCGAAAGCTAACAAGATTTCAGATGATACAAGCATGGCGTGCTTGCCGGAGTAAGAATTTACCGTCCTTCTTTGGAATACGAATGCGTTTAGGTAGCGACCGTTAAAACGGTTTACGTTTTCCGTCAGAAGCTAAGCAGGGTCGGGCCTGGTTAGTACTTGGATGGGAGACCACCTAGGAAGACCAGGTGCTGCAGGCGTAAAAAATAAAAATTAAAAAAATATATATATATATATATATATATATATGTATATATATATATATATGGGATTGTAAGCTGACAAGGTCCTTGATATCTATGAGGTCAACCAAGGGTTGCCTCGCCTAAAAAATAAAAAAAAAAATTTCGAAAAAGGTTTGTATTCTGTGCTAAGATGTCCCTGCAGTAAATTAGACCTGAATGCGGAACCAAGGTTACCCTGTGAGGGAATTTGTCCAGCTCTTCCTTCCTTGGTTAAACGCAAACTAAGCATGTGAATGTATATTAAAAGACTTAAAGCATAACTCAACCAGGTGTCTTACTTTGTAAGTTAGAAAAGAACTCGTGACATTCAGCAGGACGCGTTTATCCTGTGGTGACGTGTGACAACTTGGTAAGGCAGATTATGGAACTAGGAAATCTGCTATAAAAAATCTCATCGACCTGTCAGAAATCGTAAAACCTCACCTGTGAGCTGTGCGAGGTGGGTGGGGGCACGTGGGCTCCCGGCCCCAGCACCGGGAAGGCCCCGTGGCATGGAGCACCCCGAGAAAATGCCGCATGTAACACACACCGCTGCCCTGCCGGAAGTGAAGGGCGAATATCGTTAGATGGTATCAGATCCCGTGTGGATACCGGATTGCTGAGGAAGTCTGCAAACTGACACCCCGGCAAGTAAGCCATCCCCCAGAAGACTGAACGATGGCAACTCAGTTTTAAAAAATCAACACCAAAGCTCAAAAAAATGACCTTCAGCAAAGGCCTGTTTCTGTACGATAAGATGTCCATTCATAAAGTTATAGAAAAAAAACACACCACATTGAGACTGCTGTATTATTCATGAATAAATAGATATTCCTTGTTGATTTTTGTGGCACAAGCTGACACACTTGAGGGTAACAGTCTCAGTTTGTTAAACAAGTTTGCATTTCTTCAACTTGGATGCATACACTACCCAAATAGGACACACTGAGCATTAATATCTTTACACTTCTCCCAGCTAAGTTCACGATCACTTCATTGATAATCAATGAAGATTATAAACAGCCTTCAGAGAATAAACAGCCTGTTTCCTGCTCACTTTATAAGTAGGGTAATATATTTCTTATTTTCTATTTTGCAAAATGGATCATCTGAGGCTAGAAAGTGAGATTGGAAAAAGCAATCATGGGATTGAGAATGTTTAACAAAGCAACAGGAATTTGAGGCAGCAGTTTAGGTAAGTACTTCAAATGGCTGTTTAAAAAACGCATCTTTCTAGAACAATCTCAGACTTGTTCCCGTGTTCCACTAGTCACACAACCCTTAGAGTTAGATATTAATGTTTAGTAAACCTTTCGTTTGAGTTTATAGGCCCACATTTAACCTTTTTGTGAAAGGGAATACTTAAGTTAGACAAACAGGCCGAGGTTTTATCACAGGAAAACCTGGGCACTTAAAGGACATTGTTTCTTGAGAAGAGTCAGCTGACCCACAGGGCACAGTTGCCACCAATAGTCACCTAGCTAGCTATTCGGTGCAGAAAAGCTAGAAAACAGATAAGCAAAAGCGTACAAATTGCCCCCAAATTCTATCCCCAGAAGCAACACTTGAAATCCTGTCAGATGTCCTATATAAATATTTTTTTTTCCCTAAAAAAATAATGTTATGCTACATATTTCTGTCCAGGTCAGCAAACAACAGCTATGCCACTTAATAGGTGTAAGACTTTTCATGCACCTTAATCTAATTTGTGGCACGTTGGTCATTTCCAATCTAACAATTACAGTGCTGCAGTGAAGCCATCATCACTAAAAGCACAGGTGTATGCTGTGTCGCGGTGTCCCACGCCTGCCCGCCACCACTGAGCCCACGGCCCGGCACACGGCTGAGAAGGCTGAGGTGGGTGAGTCACCTACGGCCGTGTGCCACTCGGGGCATCTGGCAATGCCTGGTGACATCTTTGTTTAAGCCAGAGGGGAGAGGGCACTGCTGGCACCTAGCGGCAGAGGCCAGGAAGCTGCCAAGCATCCTGCGATGCACAGGCCAGCCCCACCACCCAGAACTCTCCCTGCGCACAGTGTCCCCGCGGCTGCCATCCAGAGACCTGCTTAAGTCTAAGCTGCATTCCATTGGACTGAAACACTGACAGTGTCCTGCACACGACGCGGTGGCTGGCCGGGACGGCTTTCCTCCGCAGGCACTCGGCTCCTGTCATCACGTGGCTTTGCCGAGAGCCTCTGCTTCCAGCCACGCAGACGCGGAGAAAGCAAGCAGAATATCATGCGGGAGGTTCCACGGCCGGGCCGAGAGAGGACAGCCTTGTCCTGGGACCCCAGCCTGCCCCGCAAGGGAGGCTGGGAGAGGCGGGCCTCCCCCACGTCAGGGAAATGGGGTGGGCGCTCCCTTGCCCATGTAAGCCATTTTTAGATTGGAAACAACACTCTCGTGCAAATGAAGATTAGGGAATGCAAGATGCCATAAAACCGAGACCCCAAAGGCAATTATAAAAAAAACAAACGTGCTTGCACGGAGCTGCTCCATAGATGTTTGCTGGATTCGGGGCTGTTGGCTCTCCCTGGAAAGGATGAAGAGTGTCCTTAAAAAACAGTCAGGTGTTGGCTGCAGGCCGGTCGCAGCCGGGCCGGACACGTCCTCCCAGCCCTCAGGTGTGCCCTCTGCCCTTCCCCGCCCCGTCCTCAGCCCCAGGCCGCTGGCCTGGCCGCACTGCGCAGACAGACTGCCTTATGCCAGGCTCTCAGTGGAATTTAGTGACGAGGGAACCCCCACAGAAAGTCGGGGGGCGGGGGGAGGAGACAGGGTGACGCTGTCCTTCGCCGGGTCCCTAGCCAGCGCCTTGGGCTGGCAACGCAGCTCAAGGGGTCCGTCCTGTGCAGACCCCCTCCTCCCAGGCCCTCTCCTCTCTCCCTGCTCTCCACACTCCGGCCTGCGCCCCCTCTGCACCACCCACCCCCCACATCCTGCCCACACCTCTGTCAGCGGTCAGCTGTCAAACACCCTAATTCGAACGTGCTGCTTCGGGTGCAACCGTGACTGGTAAGTGTCCCTGGAACCTGATAGGGACACAGAGACGTGCTTTCTTTAAAATAAGAGATTACATCTGCTGCCTTCAGAAAACGAGCGGATAAGTGGACACACGTGCCGGCCGCAGTGGAATTAACCCTACGTGCAGCGGAGGTGACAGACGAGACCGGGTAGGGTGCTGCTGGCTCAGAGGTGGGGAACGGTCCAGCAGAAGCGGTGAGCGCTTTGTGACAGGCTGGCTGTGGGGTTCGCTGTTGTCCCCTTGACGGCCTTTGAAGCATGTGAAAGTGAAACTGTCATTGTGACCTGTCTAGACCACAGGTGTAGGGTCTGGGCCGCAGGTGTACGGTCTGGGCCGCAGGTGTACGGTCTGGGCCGCAGGTGTAAGGTCTGGGCCGCAGGTGTACGGTCTGGGCCGCAGGTGTACGGTCTGGGCTGCAGGTGTAAGGCTGGACCGCAGGTGTAGGGTCTGG